>JARQOD010007822.1:0-37983 GCA_033576555.1 Oophaga sylvatica
TTTATTTCCCAAAGGTAAAAGGACCCCAAAAGTTATTGTGCAATTTGTCCTGAGTACGCTGATACCCCATATGTGGGGGTAAACCACTATTTGGGCGCATGGCAGAGCTTGGAAGGGAAGCAGCGCCATTTGACTTTTTTGGCTGGAATTGAGATTGGACGCCATGTCGCATTTGGAGAGTCCCTGTGTGCCTAAACAGTGGAAACCCCCCACAAGTGACCCCATTTTGGAAACCAGACCCCCCAAGGAACTTATCTAGATGTGTGGTGAAAGCTTTGAACCCCCAAGGGCTTCACAGAAGGTTATAACGTAACAGAGCAGTAAAATTAAAAAATCATATCTTTTCCACAAAAATGATCTTTCCACCCCCAATTGTTATTTTCCAAAGGGTAACAGGACCCCAAAAGTTATTGTGCAATTTGTCCTGAGTATGCTGATACCCCATATGTGGGGGTAAACCACTATTTTGACGCATGGCAGAGCTGGAAAGGGAAGGTGCGCCTTTTCAAATGCAGATTTTGATGGAATGGTCTGCGGGTTCATGTCACGTTTGGAGAGCCCCTGATGTACCTAAACAGTAGAAACCCCCCACAAGTGACTCCATTTTGGAAACTAGACCCCCCAAGGAACTTATCTAGATGTGTGGTGAGCACTTTGAACCCCAAGTGCTTCACAGAAGTTTATAACGTAGAGCCGTGAAAATAAAAATATCATATTTTTTTCCACAAAAATAATCTTTTTGCCCCCAAATTTTTATTTTTATAAGGGTAACAGGAGAAATAGGACCCCAAAAGCTATTGTGCAATTTGTCCTGAGTACGCTGATATCCCATATGTGGGGGGGAACCACTATTTTGACGCATGGCAGAGCTCGGAAGGGAAGGAGCACCGTTTTTAAATGCAGACTTTGATGGAATG
The DNA here is from genome assembly GCA_033576555.1 of Oophaga sylvatica. Classification (NCBI taxonomy): domain Eukaryota; kingdom Metazoa; phylum Chordata; class Amphibia; order Anura; family Dendrobatidae; genus Oophaga; species Oophaga sylvatica. The sequence goes on from JARQOD010007822.1 coordinate 918, forward strand.
GTCTGCGGGTGTCATGTCGCGCTTGGAGAGCCCCTGATGTGCCTAAACAGTAGAAACCCCCCACAAATGACCCCATTTTGCAAACTAGACCCCCCAATGAACTTATCTAGATGTGTGGTCAGCACTTTGAACCCCCAAGGGCTTCACAGAAGTTTATAATGTAGAGCCGTGAAAATAAAAAAATCATATTTTTTTCCACAAAAATTACCTTTTTGCCCCAAATTTTTATTTTTCTAAGGGTAACAGGAGAAATAGGACCCCAAAAGCTATTGTGCATTTTGTCCTGAGTACGCTGATACCCCATATGTGGGGGGGAACCACTGTGATCGCCTTACTGCGATCTTTGGGAGGCAAAATGAACAAATCCACAAAAGGTGAAGAATTGGTTTTCTTTTTTACGCCGTTCCTCGTGCGGTATTAGTGATTAGGCGACTTTATTCCTCGGATCGGTGCGATTACAGCGATACCAGATTTACACCCTTTTTTCATGTTTAGCTTCTGTCACACACTAAAAGATGCTTTTTCTTGGAATAATTTTTTGTAAGAAATTTTTGCATCGCCGTATTTTGAGAGCTATAATTTTTCCATATTTCGGCCGACAGAGTTATCTGTGGGCTTATTTTTTGCGGGACGAGCTGACGTTTTTATTGGTACCATATTCAGGCACATAACGTTTTTTGATCGTTTCCTATTCCGATTTTTGTGGAATCAGAATGAACAAAAACCAGCAATTCAGGAATTGTTTTTTTTTTTTCCTCCGTTCCGTGTGTGGTAAAATTGATAAAGCAGCTTTATTCTTCGGGTCACTACGGTTACGGCGATTCCTCATTTATATATTTTTTTTTATGTTTTGGCGTTTTTTACACAATAAAAAATTTTATAGAAAAAATAATTATTTTTGCATCAGTTTATTCCGCGAGCTATAACTTTTTTATTTTTTCGCTGATGATGATGTATAGCGGCTTGTTTTTTGCGGGACAAGATGACGTTTTCAGCGGTACCATGATTATTTATATATGACTTTTTGATCGCGTGATATTGCACTTTTTCCAAGCGGTATAATGATACCGCTTGGAAAAAGTATAATTTACTGCTTTTTTGTGTTTTTTTTTTACGGCTTTCACTGAAGGGGTTAACTAGGGTTACGCTTTTATAGATGGGATTTTTACGGACGTGGCGATACCTAACATGTGTATGTTTTTTGTTTTTTATTTTTTTTATTACATAAAAATGTGTATTTTTTAGGGGATTTTTTTTAAATTATTTTTTAATATTTTTTTTACAATTTTTAAAAAAAATGATTTTTTTTAACTTGTCCCTTTATGGGACTTTCACTTTTTTTACTTTTTATTGCAGTTACAATGCATTGCAATGCTCTGGCATTGCAATGCATTGCAACTATAGTGGAAGCTGCTGTGACAATGATCACAGCAGCTTCCCGTAGCTAAATGACCCGGAGGTTGTCATGACAACCCCCGGGTCATCAAGGCAGAGATCGGCCCCTGCAAATACATTGCAGGGTGCCGATCTGAGGCAGAGGGAGCTCCCAACCCTTTGCCTCCCCCCCTGAGCTCTGCGATCGCGCTCGATCGCAGCAGTCAGGGAGTTAACAGCCAGGGGCAGTGGGGGCTCCGCTCCTGGCTGTCAGTGCAGGAAGCCTGGCCACTGCAGCGCCGGCTCCTGCACTGATCGCGCTGGAGAAGCTGAAATTTCAGCTTCTCCTGCACGATCGCTGCTGTGTTTGGTCAGTCAGATTGACTGACCAAGCACAGCGCTGTAGGTGCGGGGACCGACGGCAAAGGTCCCCGCACCGCTTGCCGTGCCTGTCAGCTGTCTGTGACAGCTGTCGGCACTGATCTACCACTGCGTGTTTACACGCAGTGGTAGATCAAAGCCATTACGTGCAGAGTCCGTCCTGGTGCCGGAACTGACACCTTGCCATGACGGACTCATGGACATTAAGGGGTTAATTGGCAATCCAGAGAGATAAGCCAATGGAGTGAATTCTGTAATAAAAACTGCATGAATACGGTCATTGGTGCGGTCACTCCTAGGGTCTTACCTCCATTTCTGGCGGACTTTGAGGATGTATTCTCGGAGAAAGGGTGTCAGGAATTACCTCCTCATCGCGTGTATGACTGTTCTGTAAAACTGCTCCCTGAGGCCAAGTTACCTAAATCTAGGTTATATAACCTATCTGGTCCTGAGAGGCAGGCCATGAAGGATTATATTTCTGAAAGTCTGGCTAAGGGGCATATTAGACCTTCATCTTCCCCGGTGGCCGCGGGGTTCTTCTTTGTGAAGAAGAAAGATGGAGGCCTACGCCCTTGCCTGGATTTCCGTGAACTTAATCGGATTACTTTCCGAGATCCGTATCCGCTCCCACTTATTCCCGATCTCTTCAATCAGATCGTGGGCGCCAAATGGTTCTCTAAGTTGGATCTCAGGGGGGCGTACAATCTGATTAGGATGAAGGAGGGGGATGAGTGGAAGACGGCGTTTAACACTCCGGAGGGGCATTATGAGAACCTTGTCATGCCATTCGGTCTGACTAATGCCCCGGCGGTGTTTCAACACTTTGTAAATGACATTTTTCGTTGCCTGGTGGGACAGTTTGTTGTCATATATTTGGATGATATCTTAATTTACTCGCCGGATCTTGTGTCTCATCAGGAGCATGTTAGGCAGGTGTTACAGATCTTGCGGGATAATAAACTGTACGCCAAATGGGAAAAGTGTGTGTTCGCCGTACAGGAACTCCAGTTTTTAGGCTTTCTGGTTTCAGCGTCCAGTTTTCGTATGGACCCTGGGAAAGTGCGGGCAGTTCTTGAGTGGGATCTGCAGGAGAATCTTAAGGCTCTACAACGTTTCCTGGGGTTTGCTAATTATTACCGGAAATTCATTCGTAATTTCTCGTACATGGTTAAACCTCTCACAGACATGACAAAAAAGGGGACGGATTTTTCTAAGTGGTCTGACAAGGCTTGTCAAGCATTCTCCTCCTTGAAAAAATGTTTTTCCTCGGCACCCATACTCATTCAACCTGATGCGTCACAGCCGTTCATTGTAGAGGTAGACGCTTCTGAGGTAGGGGTGGGAGCAGTATTGTCACAAGGTTCGTCCCCTGGTAAGTGGCATCCATGCGCCTTTTTCTCTAAAAAATTGTCGTCCGCTGAGAGGAATTACGATGTCGGCAATAGGGAACTCTTGGCCATTATGTTAGCTTTTGAGGAGTGGCGCCATTTTTTGGAGGGGGCAGTCCATCCGGTCACCGTCATCACCGATCACAAGAACCTGCTATATCTGGAGTCCGCAAAACGTCTGAATCCCAGACAAGCTAGGTGGTCGTTGTTTTTTACCAGGTTTAATTTTGTCGTCACATATCGTCCTGGGTCAAAAAATGTAAAGGCGGATGCCTTATCTCGTAGTTTCCCTGGGGCTGGGAATACGGATGACCCGGTTCCTATCCTTCAGGAGGGGGTGGTGGTGTCGGCAGTATGCTCTGAGCTTGAGGAGGAGGTATTGGAGGCTCAGGGGGACGCCCCTGTTGGACCTCCAGGGAGACTGTTTGTTCCAGATCAGTTGCGACAAAAGGTGATCGAGGCACACCATAACTCAGCTTTGGCAGGACACCCAGGGAGTAAAGCAACTGTGGATCTCCTCTCGCGTCGGTTTTGGTGGCCTAACTTACATAGGGAGGTGGTAACTTTTGTCGCGTCCTGTGGGGTTTGTGCGTGCTCTAAGACCCCACATACCCGTCCATCTGGGGCCCTCTTACCTTTGAAGATCCCGGAGTGTCCTTGGACTCATCTGTCTATGGACTTTATTACGGACCTCCCGCCGTCTTCGGGTAAAACGGTCATACTCGTTGTAGTGGACAGGTTCAGCAAGATGGCACGTTTTATCGCTCTTCCTGCTCTTCCTAATGCTAAAACTCTTGCGCAGGTGTTCATCGGGGAGATTGTGAGGCTTCACGGGGTACCCTCCGATGTGGTGTCTGATCGGGGGTTTCAGTTTGTGTCCAAATTCTGGAAGGCATTTTGTACACGGCGGGGGATGCATTTATCGTTTTCATCGGCTTTTCATTCTCAGACCAATGATCAGATGGAACGTCTGAACCAAAGCTTGGAGACATATCTCTGGTGTTTTGTGTCAGAGAACCAGGAGGACTGGACTTCTTTCTCACCTCTGGCAGAGTTTGCTCTTAATAATAGGCGGAGCGAGTCCACTGGTAAGTCCCCGTTTTTTGGGGCATATGGTTTTCACCCCCAGTTTTGTACTTTCTGTAGGGGGGGCTCTTCGGGGGTTCCTGAGGAGGAACGATTTTCGTCATCACTCGCTTCAGTATGGAGAGGGGTGCTGAATAATCTGAATACTATCGGGAACCGATACAAACATATGGCTGATAGGAGGAGAGTGGTCCGGACCTAAGTGTGAACGATCAGGTATGGTTGTCTACCAAGAATATAAAACTTAAGGTTCCCTCCTGGAAACTGGGTCCCAGGTTCATCGGGCCGTACAGGATCAGTTCTATAATTAATCCGGTGGCATTCCGTCTTGACCTCCCCCCTACGTTTAAAATTCACAACGTGTTCCACAGATCATTGCTTAAGAGGTATATGGCGCCGGTGATACCGTCACCCTTACCTCCTCCTCCAGTGGTGGTCAATGGTAACTTGGAGTTTCAGGTATCGAAAGTCATCGATTCACGCTTTAATCGCTTGTCCCTTCAGTACCTGGTTCATTGGAAGGGGTATGGTCCTGAGGAGAGGATGTGGGTTCCTGCGTCGGATATTAACGCAGACCGATTAATTCGGGCCTTCCACACGACTCACCCGGATAAACCTGGCCCTGAGGGTCCGGAGGCCCCTCGTAGAAGGGGGGGCATTGTCACGGGTGTGTTGCCATGAAGATCGTCACGATTACACAGCCTGACTTCTCGCAGCTGAGTTTTTGGTGCTTTGTGTTTTTTGGCAGTGAGGGAGTTAATTCTCTCTCTCTGTGCTAGATGAGGCCCAGCCTCGCCCAGCTGCAGTCAATGCTGCAGTAGTGGGACTCCTTCAAATACCTGCCGGTCTGTTAGGGAAGTTGTCGGTGAAAGCATTCCTTGCAGACAAACAGAGCGGCTCGTGGTATTTTGAAGTTTGGAGTGAAGTGTACTTGGTGTGTTTTTTTCCCTTCCTCGCTTTATCATTTATCTCCTTATACCCGTTGGTGTTCCCTCTGTTGTTGTGGTGTGAGTTTTTGTATGCAAGGTGGTTTTTGGTTTTCCCCTTGTACTGTCTCGTTCGTCTAGTACTGTGTGTTGGCTTATATTATCCTGTCCCCTGTTGTTGTGATCGGGGTCCTTCTCAGGACTAGATTACTGAGGTTCAGGGATCCTCAGGAGGTAGGGGTTACGCTGGCGGCCTGGACCTCTGTACTTTTAACAGTACCTCCAGGTAGAGGGATTAGTCAGGGCCCCAGCTTAGGGTCAGCTTAAGCCCCTGACCTCCTGTACGCAGAGACAGCGTGACAAGTCCTGAGCAACAGCTGAGTGTGTTGCAGGCCTGCAACACTGTTTACTTGCAGGCTATGTAGCAGAATCGGTACGTGCAGCAGTCAGTGGTTGCATATCCAACTGTGACACCACTGACTCGCCACACATCACTACCGACTTCTGCTGCATACCACTGCACGGCCACCAGTATTCTGAGTCACCACTACACCACCACAAGTCCGAGTACTGCTGGACACTCCACCGTCGCCACCACCATGGAAAGCGCTGCTCCTGTCTGGAGCACCACCACAACAGACACTGGTCCGCAGTCTTGGACTCACGCCACCGCAGTACCTGCTTGGGCCACCTCCCCCACTTCTCATTCCAGGAGTACCGCCACCACTCAGCAACAGTTTAGGAGCACAGATGCCACTTCTCCGTCTAGGAGTACCGCCACCACTCAGCAACAGTTTAGGAGCACAGATGCCACTTCTCCGTGTAGGAGTACCGCCACCACTCAGCGACGGTTTAGGAGCACAGATGCCACTTCTCCGTCTAGGAGTACCGCCCACACTCAGCAACAGTTTAGGAGCACAGATGCCACTTCTCCGTCTAGGAGTACCGCCACCACTCAGCAACAGTTTAGGAGCACAGATGCCATTTCATCTTGGACCACAGCCACCACTTGTCCTCCTCTGAGCACCGCCACCACTTCTCCTTCTCCCACCACCACCACTGACACCACAGAGCATGAGACAGGTGACCGACATTCACTGTTTTATGTATCAAGGCCACGGTCCACCAGCTCAAGGCGGTCACACAGAAGTCGTTCCATCCAAGGGACTCCTGCCCCCAAGAAGAAAAAAAACAAAATTTTGTTTGTCCATCCCCCCCTCTCCTCCTAATGTGTCTCAACCTGCCTCTTCTTCCATGTCTGATCTTCCTTCACCCACTACTTTCGTCGCCCCTTCCCCTCAAACCCCTTCCTCGCTTTCCAGCCGTTCTTCATCTCTGCACACCCCCAGAGTATCCAAATCTCCACCTAAACGTCATTCGCAATAAAAATGTGTGGTTCCTGTTGTACAAAGTATGTACTAATCTGCTTTTAGTAAATGTATCCAAATCTCCACCCAAACTTCAGTAGCAATTACAATGTGGGATTCCTGTTGTACAAAATAAATGTGCAAATCTGCTTTTAGTAAATCCGGTTTGATTAATGTGTCTTTCGCCGCCTACACATACTGCGCCGTACACACACTGCGCCGTACACTTTGCGTTTTGGACTACACATAACTCCAGGAATGACACGTTTCTTGTGTTTTTCCTGGAGATATGTGTAGTCCAAAACACAAATATATGACTTGTATTTTCGCCACCAGTCTCTCTGTCTACTAATATCGCACATATTGAATAGAGGATGGTGTTGAGTGCAAGACATAGCTATTTTACCTTGCCAGGTATCATAAAAAGTTAAATGAGTCTGGTGTGTTTTTACCATCATTTCACTTTGTGATACAAGGCCAGGGATTCTAGTTATACCTTGTTATTAACCACATTCTCTATGTGTCTTGAATAAACTGAGGAGATGATGGTGAAAATACACGTTATATGTACAATCCCCTGGCCTTGTATCATTACTATCTCACCTGGGCAGGTGAATATACATGAGTTTTAAACTGCAGCGTCGCTTCAGTCTGCATTTATTTCAAGCATACTGTAGCGATGCTGCTGTTTATAACTCATGTGTATTCACCTGCCCAGGCGTGATAAATTCTGAAGCGAGGATGTGTTATTTGGGGCATCACCACTTCAGCATAACACCAGGCCTGGGTATTGTAGAAGATGTATAATCTTTATCATCTCTCCAGTCTGCGTTCAAAATCAAGTCACAGTGATGATACTACAAATAATATTTAAAGTCACATGGTCAGGTATATCAGGTGTAATAAAGAGTCACGGATGCTAGTGCATCCCCAAATCACTATTTGTAACATCAGGCCAGGTGACACAAATAATATTTGTTTTATCTCCACCGTCACTGCAAATGGAACCAAAACTGGAGATAAAGGTCATACAACTTGTGTGTGTGTATGTATAGTCACCTGGTCAGGATTACTAGTAAATTCATGATGCACAAAAAACACAGCATCATGAATTCACTGGTAAACCTGGCCAGTTGATTATTGTATTTGAGTGTAAAAAAAAACACAGACTGCACTCGGTACAGGTATAAACACAGGTATTTTATTAACATACAGACAAGAAGGTATTTTATTAACATACAGACAAAGAACAGTTTTTTACACCATTTGTTCTTGCCATTCCACCCGTTCTACATCTGACATGAAGTAGGCAGCAAATTGGTCCCTCATTTGGCCAACTTCAACAGAAGACCTGAGAGGGTACTGAGTGAACTCAGGCAATGGGTTAGGACCTGCATCATCAAGTTCAAAGTTTGGGTGCTCTTTAGACATCACAAAATTATGTAGCACCACACAGGCCTTCACGACTTCTTCCACTGTTTCCAGTTTCAGATGAATGGCTGTGCCCAGAATGCGCCATCTGGAAACAAGTATATCGAAGGCACACTCTACAGTTCTTCTTGCCCTGGTCAGCCTGTAATTGAAAATTTTTTTGTTGTGGTCCAAGTCCCGGCTGGAGTAGGGTTTTAGCAGGTGTTGGCTCATCTGGAAAGCCTCATCCCCAACCATGACAAATGGCAGTGGTGGACCTTCGGTGTGGGGAAGAGGCCGTGGCATGGGGAAATTGAACTGGTTTCCATACAACCTCCGGCCCATGTCCGAGTTCATAAAAGCCTGTGAGTCATTTCCACGGCCAAATCCCCAATGTCCACTGCAACAAACATACAGTCTGCATCCGCAATGGCCATAAGAACTGTAGAGAAGTACTTTTTGTATTTGTAGTACTCCGAGCCTGTTCTTTTTGGTTTGATAATCCGGATGTGTTTCCCATCAACTGCTCCCAAACAGTTGGGGAAATTGCAAGTTGTCCAGAATTTTTCAGCTATTTCTAGCCACTTTTCTGTGGTGGGCAGGGGCATAAATTCCGGACTGAGAACAGTCCACAATGCCCGGCAGGTGTCCACAACAATTCCTGACAAGGTGGAGATACCAATCCTGTACTGGAAGTGAAGTGAAGACAGGCTCTCTCCAGTAGCAAGGAATCTGAGAAAGAAAAACAATATATATTATTGTATATGTTTTTTTTAAAACATTTAACTAAAGAGAAAAAAAAGTACATGGCATAAAAATAATTCTGCAGGTCTTTGTTTACTAGATGGCAGAACCATAATTCTGGCAGCTTTGGAGTAGTACATGGCAGAACAAATAAAATGATGCAGGCATTGGTTTAACAATATTATGTACCGTAATGTCACCAGGAGTCTTTCCTCCGGAGGAATCGCCCGACGGAGCTGTGTGTCCTGTCTCCGGATGAATTGTTGGACCCGAGCAAGTAAATCCCTGAAGGTTTCTTGTGACATCCGGGTATAGTCCGTAAATTTCTCGGGGTTTGCCTGCAGCTCGCTATAGAGGGTGTGGTACACTCCACGGCTCTCCCGGAGTTCAACAATGGGATGTACCCACATGCCGCCGCTGCCGTCTTCGCTGTCTCTCTCTCCCTTTCTTTATGGCAAGCCACTGCATAAGCCTGAGCCATCGCAATGTCCAGATCCAAGTTGAAGTGGAAACTCTTCCAGCACAGATCCATGTTCACAAAGGCAAATGCAAGCAAATGTGAAGAATAGCTGTGAACAGTCTCTATATAAAGATTTCCCATAACACACGCCCACTGGTGTCCCATTGGTGGAGTCAGTTGCAAGAATTTTGCAAGGATTTTACTCCTGTGAAATGTGCCGAAAAAACGCAAACGCATGCAAAAACGCTTGAAATCGCATACAATCGCATGCAATCGCTGCGTTTTTTTTCACAATGAGCACACTTATGCGACTAAATATCGCAGCGATTACAAGCGTTTGCACGCGTTTTTTTCATGCGTTTTATGTGCGCTCGAAACACAGAGCTAAAAATCGCAAGTGTGAAAGTAGCCTTAGAGACCGGATTTTTTCTCTCACTATCCAACATCAGGTATAGGGTTTACTCAGGTACCTCGAGACGGAGAAATAAATCAGAGAGACACAGAGTAGCTGTCTTTCCAATAATATCTCTGCTTTTAATGGTGCGATGGGATGGTGCTTCTATACCCCAAGATTAAAGGGAAATACAGCATTACATAATAAGTTGGCAAAAATATAGGTTATACAATAAGTTGTCAAAAGCATCCTGGGATACAAGATAGATTACATGAGAAAATGTGGGGGTACTTCCCGTATGTCAATATGGTCTAGTTCAAGAGTTGATGTTCTCAGGAGATTTTTGTCTGACCAGATAGAATTTTGGGTGTTCACAGATAATTTTGCATATCAAATTGAAAACAACAACATGTCCTGTACAATTTCTGGGAATAGAAGTAAAACCACCAGGCCACAATTCATATCCGCTCGTAGACAGATGATAACTAGGACATAGGCCATCCTTACACAACACTATTTCTTGTATTTTACTGAATTTAGAGAACAGGAATTAACTATTTCTTTAACATGGTACAGTTTTGAGACTACCTTGTCGTTGGCCGAGGGCATGCATGAATTGGCCAAATTATGTGCTAAGTGTCCCATGTTTTCCTAGTATCCAGAAGCAGTATTGCTATTCATATTTCATATTGACATGCTTTAGCACGACAGAGTGCAACTTTTTTTATCATACTATTTTTTGATACCTAGTGTGTAGCCCTGGTACACAATACCAGGAGGATGAGTGGAGAGGTAACGGTTAAGGGCTCTCCATGATATCACGTACACTTCGGACACACCCAGCAGGGGTGTGGAGGGGAGTGCTGAGTAGTCTGAGTAGAGTCAGTCAGCAGCAGAGCTGAGTGCAGTCGTTGTGCAGTTCAGAAAGTGGAGGCCAGTACAGGTGAGCCCGTTCACCTCAGCCTGGTCAGAGCTGTGCCCCACTGATAGACGGACTGAAACATTTATTAAGAAGAAAGAAGTGAGTTGCAGAGATACTTCAGTCTCCTGTCTCAAGGACAGTGAAGGTTCAGAGACGTGCTCCTGCCTAGAAGATTACTGAGAGTCTGGCAACAAGCTCAAGAAAGGAATTAAGTAAGGGACTGACTTTTTTAACCTGTGAAGTGAGAAATGCTTATGCTACCAGCGCGGACAAGGCGAAAGGCACAGTGGTAGAAATTCTGAGTGCAATAGGATTGGAGAAGTCCTGCACATTGTTACCGGTCACTGGAGACCGAAGCATCACCACAGCTTCACGCATGGTGGTAGAAAACCCAGAGGCTTACCGGACCTTAGGTAACGGCAAGCAGCCCCTGGAGTGTCAGTACGTAACTGGGGTCAGGTGGAATAGGAACTTTGAGCTAGGCCAAGCAGAGAAGAACCTAGTTTCATCACAGGAAGGCTCCGACCACAACACTGACCGGGCAGTACAGCTTTGAGATAGCTGGAGTTTATTGAGGGAACTACGCTTCATGCTGGTTGGACTCATCATCATTGGAAAGTAAAGGAGGCCCCTAACTTGCTTAGCCGTTGCCTCAAAGCTCATCCTCCATCAACCCCATCAGCCTCCCTGGGACCTGCCTGAACAACTTGAAGTAAAGGTATGGAAAGACGCTGACGGTGTGAGACTGAGTTATTTAATTGCATGCCTGCACAACCCCACCATAACCATCGACCTGAGGGAAGAGTCCCACCTGTAGGGGACCCGACATCTAGCTGCCTCACCATCCCCTCAGAGATCTACAGCAGCGCTGGTACAAATTACCAGAGACTACAGGTGGCGTCACGAACTGTATATAAATCTATCCCCTGTAAATATTCCCCCCAACATACGCCAGACCGCCAGGGCCACAGACCGAGCCACCGCTACCTGTGACAATCCCCATAGACTTCCATGGGCTCGGCTCTGAGTACCCCATTGCCCTGGTAACCCACAATTGTGGTGGCGGGTCGACACACTAGCACATACCCACTTTATACTATATCCAGGTATACCCACCTAATGTTGTTTTCTCATTTTCTCTTTATACATGTCTTTTTATTGTTTTTATTAATTCATTAAATAAAATTTAAATGTTTAAAATTGTGGCCCTATGTAAAGCTTCCCCTTTTTTGGAGCTTACTATGCATTCTGCTTTATACAGGACACATTATTTGGTGTATCTTACTGTAAATAGGCAGATACAAAATATAACTTGATTTTGTGACTAAATCCTTGAAAACATCCCTATGTATGTATATATTGTTAAAAGAATTACAAAGATATATGTTTTTTACAGAAAGCATTTATATACATGACCTCCCATGTGAGCAAGTGTGAATAGTTTTCACATCATATTGTGTGTAAACTTATTCTTTTTTTCTGGCAATGCTGTATTGATGGACTTTTAAGATTTAAAATACCTATTAGAAATGGCATACTGAATAGAAGACATTCGTATTCTCACATTGAGGAATTATCACACCAAGGTCTTATGATGCTGAAGTACCAAATACATAAGCTGAAATAAAGTCAAGTATGTTTTATAATATACAAAACCTGCATGAAAAAAATAGGTTGTTATTGAATTACCAGTAACCTTGCTATATAAAAGTGGTGATGAACCTGAATGAAATTATATAAAATAAAATTAAAAGAATTCAAATAAGCACGGTAGGCAAGCAAAATCCACTGAAAGTTGATGCTCACTTGCCATATGTAGGGGCAAATATATATCCACTGTAAATAATGAAGGTTCCTATTACATGGCAATAAGCAGCCAGCTTAGGCTACGTTCACATATCTGTTTGCACATTCAGTTTGTCTGTTCAGTTTAGAGGAACAGACAAACTAAATTCAAGTGCAAAATGGATCCTTTGTATAAGGGCTCGTACCCACTTGAGAGAAATATGGACAATAAAAAATCGGATTGCACTCGGACCAATGTTATTCAATGGCTGACATCTCATTTACGAGTTTTTTCACAGCTGAAATCAGACTGAGAAAAAAATCACAGCATGCTGTGTATTGATGCGATTCTCGGATGAGACTCGCCAATATAAGTCAATGGGTGCGAGAAAAAATGGCACAGCACTCGCAACATGCGAGTGCTGTCCGATTTATACGCATCGGTGTCCTTTGAAAAGCCGGCAATTCATATGCGGCTACTGTAAAATCACACTGACAGTTCACAAAACATTAGATATATACACGTAGAATACATAAATAAATATATACACATGTCAGCGAGACACATATACATAAATATATAGTTAGATTTCATACAGAGGTACATAGCAGAATAGCCGATAATTCATTTGTCGGCTTCTGTAAAATCATTACAGAACCTGAAAAGATATGAGACATGGTTGACATACAGTAAACCATTGCATATCCATTATTTTTTTATATGTCCCTCACTAATAATGTTAGTAGTGTCTGTGTGTAAAATTTTGGAGCTGTAGGTGTTAAATTAAAGGATTAATTGACGGAAAAAACTGGCGTGGGCTCCCGCCCAATTTTCTCCACCAGAGTGGGCAAGCCAGTCACTGATGGCAGAAATTAACAGCCTAGAGAGGGACCATTGTTTTTGGGCCCCCCCTGGCTAAAAAAATCTGCCCCCAGCCAACCCAGAAAAGGCGCATCTATAAGATGCGCCTATTCTGACACTTACCCTCTCTCTTCCCATTGCCTGTAGTTGTGTCATATATGGTGTAATAAGGGGTTAATGTCACTTTGCTATTACAAGGTGACATTAAGCCTGGTTAATAATGGAGAATTGTCAATAAGACACCTATCCATTATTAATCCACTAGTCTGAAAGGGGTTAAAAAAACACACACATTAATAATAAAGACTTTTAATGAAATAAACACACATTTTTTACATCTATATTACACTCTTAATCAAAAATAAAAAAACAGAAAATCACATTGTATGATATTTTAAATAATTAAATTGCATTTTATAGCATGAAATAAGTATTTGATCACCTACCGACCAGCAAGAATTCTGGCTCTCATAGAACTCTTTTTCTTTCAAAAGCCCTCGTACTCTGCACTCATTACCTGTATTAATTGCACCTGTTTGACTTCTGTCCATGCAATCAATCACACTCCAATCTCTCCATCATGGCCAAGACCAAACAGCTGTCTAAGGACACCAGGGGCAAAATTGTAGACCTGCACAAGACTGGGATGGGCTACAGGACAATATGTAAGCAGCTTGGGGAGAAGGCAACAACTGTTATTAGAAAATGGAACTAACACAGGATGATTGTCAATCTTCCTCGGTATGGTGCTCCATGCAAAATCTCGCATCATGGGGTAAAGATGATTCTGAGAAAGGTCAGAAATCAGCCCAGAACTACACGGAAGGACCTTGTTAATGATCTCAAGAGAGCTGAGACTACAGTCTCAAACATTACCATTAGTAACATACTACACCATCTTGCAGGGCACGCAAGGCCCCCCTGCTCAGGCCAGAACATGCACAAGCCGGTTTGAAGTTCACCAATGACCATCTGGATAATCCATAGGAGGCATGGAGAAGGTTATGTGGCCAGATGAGAACAATATGGAACTTTTTGGTATCAACTCCAATCTCCGTTTTTGGAGGAACAAGAAGGATGAGTACAACAACAAGAACACTGCCTCAAATGTGAAGCATGAAACATTATACTTGGGGGTGCTTTTCTCCAAAGTGGACAGGATGACCACCATATGGTAAGCACGGCACCGAATAGGGATCGAGCTTCTGACTGAAGAGCCCATATAGACTCTTTAGCTAGAAGGAACTGGGGGCTGTGCTTCCCTCCTCCAGTCACTCCCCCTCCCCAGGTAAAGTCATATAACGGACTCCACTGACACACGGGGAGAAGGAGGAAGTGGAGTCCGGCCGCACCCTCAGGGGTTAAATGCTCGGGTATGGGCCGGATTCTTCCTCTTTCTCCCTCGTCTGACCAGTGGAAGTTTTTGTCCGAGTGTCCTGCAGCGATGTCTGATCCCCTGATTGAGGCCCTGCTACAGAGAGCAGCACAGGAAGGTGCGCCATGGTTACGGTCAGTAATGTCCTCCATTAATGCCCACCTTGCTGTGCCCTCTCCAGCATCGCTGCAGGCCTCCCCTAGGTCCCCCAGTATTCGGGTCCCCCCTATATCACCCATTATCTCGGCCTCCCCTATATCCCCCAGTATTCGGGTCCCCCCTATATCCCTCGGTGTCCCGGCCTCCCCTATGTCCCCCTGTCTGCTGGCCCCCTCGCCTAGGCCCCTGTACTCAGAGGTGGTCTCCAGTCGCCCCCCCAGCCCAGCGGCCGCCCGTCCCGGTCCCCCCCTTCCTCCTCCTCACCAGGCAGCCCATAGCTCACCGTCTGCCATCGTTCCCGGCACTCTCCTGGTCCCTCCGGCCTTCGCATTGGGGGCCGCACCGGCGCCCACGGCCGCTCCTACAGCGGCGCCGGCCTCCGACGCTCCGGCCTCGGTGGCCGCACAAGCAAACAAAGTAGCAGCGGCGCCGTCAGGCAGGCGTTCGGCGCGGTCCACCCGCCCCCCTGAGCGTCTTCACGTGGGCGGTGGATCGCCGCTGCCCTGCCGCCGCGGGCGCGCCGTCGGCGCCGTCGCCCGCTCTCCTGCCACCATCCCCCGGCGTCCTCGGGCAGGCCTGCAGCATCGGGCAGGCCTGCAGGCCTCCTCCACTGCTCCCGGCGTCCAGGCCCCGCCCACTTCCTGTCAGGGGGCGGGCACTTCCGGCGCTGCAGCCCAGCACTGGTGCCAGGGAGCTCAGCCTCACCTGCACATGCAGGCAGGTCAGGCTGCAGCAAAAAGACAAAGGAATGCCACAAGCAACCTGTCAGCTCCTGTGCTGCAGGGTGGCACTCGCCGGCAAGTGCCAGTCGCCTCCCGCCCGGGCCGCAGCTTTTCCCTGGCAGGCGCAGCAGTGCCGCCTGCTCGGGATATCGCACGGCCCGGGGTCAATATGGTTTCTGCGACTGCAGAGCGCGCTGTCCGGTCCAACCCGACCGCTCAGCGCGCCCCGCAGCGATTAAGTAATACGTCTCAATCACGTAACCACAAAAACACCAATACACCGAACATGCCACCAACCCCACCCGCGACCCAAGAACACAGTTTCAGCGATCACACAATTACCCCACCCCCCACCCACTCACATCCCCCGCGCCGTCGCGGCCATATAATATGCCGTCTCCTCCGCCACACAATACTGCCCCGGAGCTGTCACTTAGCCAGCTCCAGAATCCCGTTCCCCCGTCACTAGATCATAGCGCCCCTAACGCAGTCCGTAGCCACGGTCGCAGCAATCATGAACGTCGTCGACCCTCACCCTCTTCCTCAGAAGATTCCCACAGACATTTTCGCTGTCCCCCGGGTTGTTGCTGTTCTCGTTACAGGGACAGAGAAAGACGCAGCACCTACAGGGTTTACCGCAGATCACGGTCCTCCAGATGGCGCTCACCGTCAACTTCGGGACGGTCCGATACGTCTGAGGGTCACGACAGACGGTCACATGGATCCAGCGCAAGACGGCGCTCACGTTCCGCGACGCGGTCTTCCCGGCGGAGGGAATCCGCCACAGCCCACAGGGCACCCGGCCAGAACGACATCCTCTACGGCGTGGAAAACCCGCTTACAGAGTTTGTCACTCGGCCCCTGGCGCACGACAACCAAGGGTTGTCACGCACCCGCGGAGGCGAAGCCTCATCTCCTAATAACCCATTTATTAGCAGCCAACAAGACAGCACTTCCACCGCTGACGGAGAGTCTCCATCAGCCGGAGCCGCCAGCGCCCAGGACGCCCTGCCTACGACCGACAGTGGTGAGTTACGCACGATAAACGAACCTAACGTTGCACAACACACCACTGGAGACAGCGACTTGGCGTCCGCCGTCTGGGCGCTGATTAAAAAACTGGATCACCCTACTGGGTCATCCGTCACCAAAACAACACCTAAAGCTAATTCAGCGAGCCTACACAAGGACTCGTTTTACTGTGGTATCAGTCCTCTAGGCGCACACATAGACCTAGAGACAAAAGAAAAAATCTGGAAAAATGATTACATTGATATATGGTCTCTCCTGTCGCCAGACCAGCAGTCAGTAGACAAGGAAAGGAGAGTTGGCGAACGGAGAGGAAAAATAGCGTATACAATGAATAACTGGATTCAAGCCTTCGCTGTCCTCGGCTGTATCATGGGTCAAAAACACCCCGAGCGCTGCGCAGAGCTCTTCATTTACCTAGACTTAATATATAACTCCTACAAGGCTCATAGCGGCGTCGCTTGGAGACGCTACGACGAAGAGTTCCGCATGAGGCTAGCCCTCCAGCCGGACCTAGGATGGGGCGTTAAAGCCACCGAGGTCTGGCTACGGCTAATGATGGAGCAAAAAAATTCCCCCTTTCCAGCAACGGCCACTAGCTTGTCAACTGCTACAGGCCCAAACTCAGTGGTCGTGCGTAGACCAGGGGCCTGCATGCTATTTAATGAAGGAAGCTGCCGATTCCAGGCATCATGCAGATTTAGGCATGATTGCTCAGCCTGCGGAGGCGGACACCCCGCAGCCAGGTGTACCCGACTCCCAAACGGAACAGCTACGAGGCAAAACCCCGGTGAGCGTAGCCGCAATGGGACCGTGGCTAAGCCTTTATCCAAATAAAGTCGCGGCCCAGCAATTACGCGACGGGTTTCAAAACGGGTTTTTCATTCCATTCCATTCCAATCAAACACCAACTTCGGCAAATAACCTAAAATCCGCGCACGAGTACCCCGAAATTTTGAAACAAAAAATCAAAAAAGAATTAGAACTAGGCCGAGTCGCGGGCCCTTTCACAGCAATCCCCTTTAAAAATCTCAGAATTTCACCTCTAGGCATCGTCCCCAAAAAAGAAAGCGGTAAATTTCGCCTAATCCATCACCTTTCCTACCCGAAGGGCAGCTCGGTTAACGACGCGATTACCCCCGAAGATTTTTCCGTAACATATGCGTCTTTTGACAGAGCAGTCGATCTGGTACGCACCGCGGGGCCTGGTGCGCTCCTAGCGAAATCCGACATAGAGTCAGCGTTTCGCCTGTTGCCGGTGCACCCTGAATGCTTTCATTTGTTAGGCTTCAGGGTGGACCAGCTCCTTTATTTCGACATGTGCTTACCAATGGGCTGCTCTATCTCATGCAACTATTTCGAACTTTTCAGCACCTTCTTGGACTGGGTAGTGCGACACGAAACGGGCAGCAATTCAACCACTCACTACCTCGACGATTTTTTGTTTGTCGGGCCAATGAACTCAAAACTCTGTAACTTCCTCCTCCAGAAGTTTAAATATATAGCGCGGCTCTTCGGGGTACCACTGTCACCCGAAAAAACCATCGGCCCATGCAACGTGCTCCCTTTTCTCGGCATCGAAATAGATACCAACGAAATGGTTTTCCGTCTGCCGCCGGACAAATTACAAAAAACGCGTCAAACGGTCGAAAGTTTCATAGAAGTTAAAAAAGTCACCCTTCAGCAGATGCAGTCGCTGCTAGGCCTGCTCAATTTCGCGTGCCGCATTATGCCCGTGGGCAGAGCGTTTTCACGCCGTCTATCATTGTCAACTAAAGGCATTACACAGCCGGGACACAGAATTAGACTTAACCGCTCCTTGAAAGCAGATCTGTTAGTCTGGAAATCGTTCCTAGATTCTTACAACGGACACACTTGTGTAATGGCACAGGAAACGCCGAGCAAAAACATAGGTCTAGAGGTTGGTAGTGACGCAAATAACGGTTTTGTGGCAATCTACAAGGATGAGTGGTGCAAATGCAGTTGGCCCATTCTATGGTCCACATGCAGCTGGGGCCGCAACACAGCGCTGCAGGAGATCTTTGCGATAGTAGCATCCATCGAGCTCTGGGGTACCCAACTAAAAAACACTAACATCAGATTTCTAACCAGACACCCAGGAACTGCAATAAGTTTAAACAGCATGTCTTCTTCCTCCCTGCCTGTTCTCGCGCTGCTGCGCCGCCTAGCGCTACTATGCCTTAGACACAACATCTGGTGCCGCGCCAGAGTTACGTCTATTGCTGAAGACGTGAGTGTTAACTCTCTGTTGTCTTCCGATTGGCAGGCCTTCAAATCATTCCGCCCAAAAGCTCAACCACCGGGCCTACAATGTCCTCCCTCCCTCTGGGACACTGTGGCCAATCACTGATGCCCTTGATCCAAGCCTCAGTGACACCGGCTACCTGGCAGGTCTACGGTAAGGCATGGGAGGAATGGCGCTCTTTAATCAAAGGAAGACCGGTCGATACATGTAATCGGGCCAGATGCGACGTTCTGATAGAACTCCTGAATCTGCTCAGGAATAGAGGAGCGTCGGGTACCGCAGCGCAGCGACACTTAGCAGGAATAGCCTTCTTCTTCCAGCTTCTAGGTTGGGACGACGTTACTAAATACTTCCTCGTCAGGCAAGCCGTTAAAGGCTGGAAGAGGCTCCAACCTAGTCAGGAATGTCGCCGCCCCGTGTCTCTAAGCCTGTTGCGCGATATCATCACAATCTCAACGTCGGTGTGCAAGTCGCAGTACGAGGCGGCCCTAGTATCGACAGCATTTGCAATTGCATACTTCGGGGCTCTGCGCGTCGGTGAACTAGTGCCGCGGTCAAAAACAGCATCGGCGGGCGGGTTGATCTTCGAGGACGTCGTCATATGTAGTGATGCCTTGCGCATTAGGGTACGAAAATCCAAGTGCGATCCAACCGGTAGAGGCGCGTGGGTCTTACTCAAGGCCTTAGATGGCCCAATATGCCCCTTAAAAATAGTAAGACGCTTTGTGGGTATAAGACACGACAGTAGATTCTTCCTCTCACACACCGACGGGTCCCCGCTTACCAAATATCAGTTCGACTCGATTTTTAAACACTGCATAGAGGCAGTCGGTGTTAACCCGAAACAATACGGGACGCATTCCTTCAGAATAGGGGCGGCCACCGAAGCGGCTAGGGCCGGCATATCGGAAGCTGAAGTCCAGAGATTAGGCCGTTGGAAATCCGCATGCTTCGCAAGATACATAAGACCAGATCTGCTCTAACACCTCTCGTTTCTTCCAGGCGACCACAAACCCACAGTTTGGGTACTAGGGCACTCTTATGTTTACTGGGCGTACAAAAGGGCAAGCCTACGCCCAGGCGGAAAAAACTTTGGTTTCCCTGGACTGGAGGTCATCTGGAGAGGTGTCAGAGGGCTGCGTTGGCAGCAAATATTCCCTGAAATGGCCAACATCGTGAAAGCGGCCAATGGGCCCCTTATATTGGTGTTGCACGCCGGCGGAAATGATTTAGTCACAAGAAAAGGCGCCGACCTATACTCAATGATGTCGACCGATATACGGCACTTTACCTGCTTATGCCCAGATACGGTGGTGGTGTGGTCTGACATAATACCACGCACCGTCTGGCAGGGAGCAAAGGACCCGAAAGCCATTGATAAATCAAGGAGGAAAATTAACAAGAGGATGGCAAAACTCGTCAAGAAAAACTACGGCATCGTGGTTAACCACCACGATCTTCAGAAGGACAATGTAAATTTGCTTAGACCGGACGGCGTGCATCTGAATGATATCGGGCTCGATATATTTCTAACCAATTTACAGGATGGGGTTGAACAGGCCTTAATGTTGTTGTGTGGGGGTCGGAGTCCTGTGTAGGTATACACATGATCCTCCGTGGCGGTAGTATGGGGGGGGGGCAACGGTTCGTAACCTCTCATCTGCATGCCCGCCCACCGGCGTCGCCGGGGGTCCTCGGCAGAGAGTCCGTTGCGGATTGTATTTGCCCCTCCCCCCTTGTAAATTACGCCCACCGGCAGCGCCGGGGGTCCTCGGCAGAGAGGCGGTTGCGGATTGTATTTGCCCCTCTCTGCTTATAATTTAATAAACTGTGACCGACCTGTTCAACCCATCCAGGTCTGCTGTTGTTTCGTTATTATGGGATTGGCGGGAGGCGGGGAAGCACCGCTATACGCCACAAGGGTCTCTTCAGTCTGGTAAGCACGGCACCGAATAGGGATCGAGCTTCTGACTGAAGAGCCCATATAGACTCTTTAGCTAGAAGGAACTGGGGGCTGTGCTTCCCTCCTCCAGTCACTCCCCCTCCCCAGGTAAAGCCATATAACGGACTCCACTGACCAACGGGGAGAAGGAGGAAGTGGAGTCCGGCCGCACCCTCAGGGGTTAAATGCTCGGGTATGGGCCGGATTCTTCCTCTTTCTCCCTCGTCTGACCAGTGGAAGTTTTTGTCCCACCCTCCCTCCCCTTTTATATTAGAAGTTTTTGCCGTGCAGCGATTATAAAAAAAAAAAAAAAAAAAAAAAAACCGACTAGTTGTGTTTATATAGATATATATATATATATGTACAGTTTGTTATACCTTGTCAATACTTACAAAGTTGCTGTCATATGCATTGTCACAGCGGTAGTATGGGGGGGGGGGCAACGGTTCGTAACCTCTCATCTGCATGCCCGCCCACCGGCGTCGCCGGGGGTCCTCGGCAGAGAGTCCGTTGCGGATTGTATTTGCCCCTCCCCCCTTGTAAATTACGCCCACCGGCAGCGCCGGGGGTCCTCGGCAGAGAGGCGGTTGCGGATTGTATTTGCCCCTCTCTGCTTATAATTTAATAAACTGTGACCGACCTGTTCAACCCATCCAGGTCTGCTGTTGTTTCGTTATTATGGGATTGGCGGGAGGCGGGGAAGCACCGCTATACGCCACAAGGGTCTCTTCAGTCTTGAAAGGATGGATGTGGTCATGTATAGAAATATTTTGGCCAACAACCTCCTTCCCTTAGTAAGAGGATTGAAGATGGGTTGTGGCTGGGTATTCCAGCATGACAATAACCCGAAACACACAGCCAGGGCAACAAAGGAGTGGCTCCGTAAGAAGTATTTAAAGGTCCTGGGGTGGCATAGCCAGTCTCCAGACCTGAACCAAATAGAAAATATTTGGAGGGAGCTGAAACTGAATGCTATACAGTGACAGCCCCAAAACCAGAAAGACCTAGAGAAGATCTATGCAGAGGAGTGGGCCAAAATCCCTGCTGCAGTGTGTGCAAACTTGGTTGAGAACTGCAGAAAACGTCTAACCTCTGTCTCTCTCCATTGGCAGTATATCAAATACTTATTTTCTCCACTGTATACATTATAAGGTGACAAGTGAGAAAAAAGGAAAAAATAAGAAATATATATATACTAGCTGAAGAGCCCGGAGTTGCCCGGCATAGTAACTAACTGGTTAGTTATAACAAATTATAATGATTATATTGCACATAAAAACATTTCACATCATATATTCAACACTACAGATTTGCAACACAAATTAACTAAATGATTACCCAAGTATTGATCGTATTTATTTTCAACTCATTCAACAGCTTTTTGATAAACAACATTTTTGTTTTTTCCTTTCGGTGTAAAGATGAACATATTTTTGGCAGTTCCAGCTCTTGAACAGGCCACGTAAAGATGACCATGAGAAAAGTATGGAGATTGCAAATCGATCCCTACTACTTTCAAGAACTGTCCCTGAGCCTTGTTAATGGACATTGCAAATGCCAGTCAAAGTGGAAACTGGAGGTGTTTAAAATCAAAAGGCAGATCAGACGGAATGAGTGCAATTCTTGGAATGAAAATGTCCTCTCCTTTGGCACATCCTGTTGCTGAGCTGTGTATCTAATCCTATCCTATGTGATACCGTCTGATGAGCTGTGTATCTAATCCTATCCTGTGTGATACCGTCTGCTGAGCTGTGTATCTAATCCTGTCCTGTGTAATACTGTTTGCTAAGCCGTGTATCTAACCCTGTCCTGTGGGATACTGTATCTTGAGCTGTGTACCTAATCTTATCCTGTGTGATACTGACTGCTGAGCCATGTATCTAATACTATCCTGTATGATACTGTCTGCTGAGCCGTGTATCTAATCCTATCCTGTGTGATACTGTCTGCTGAGCCATGTATCTAATCCTCTCCTATGTCTGTGTGATACTGTCTGCTGACCTGTGTATCTAATCCTATCCTGTGTGATACTGTCTGCTAACATGTGTATCTAATCCTATCTTGTGTGATACTGACTGTTGAACCGTGTATTTAATACTATGCAGTGTGATACTGTAGACTGAGCCGTGTATCTAATCCTATCCTGTGTGATACTGTGTGCCGAACCGTGTATCTAATCCTATCCTGTGTGTTACTGTCTGCTAAGCTGTGTATCTAATCCTATCGTGTGTGTTACTGTCTGATGAGCCGTGTATCTAATCCTATCCTGTGTGATAGTCTGCTGAGCCGTGTATCTAATCCTATCCACTGTGATACTGTCTGCTGAGCCGTGTATCTAATCCTATCCTGTGTGATACTGTAGGCTGAGCCGTGTATCTAATCCTATCCTGTGTGTTACTGTCTGCTGAGCTGTGTATCTAATCCTATCCTGTATGATACTGTCTGCTGAGCTGTGTATCTAATCCTATCCACTGTGATACTGTCTGCTGAGCCGTGTATCTAATCCTATCCTGTGTGTTACTGTCTGCTGAGCTGTGTATCTAATACTATCCTGTATGATACCGTCTGCTGAGCCGTGTATATAATCCTATCCTGTGCGATAGTCTGCTGAGCCGTGTATCTAATCCTCTCCTGTGTCTGTGTGATACTGTCTGCTGACCTGTGTATCTAATCCTATCTTGTGTGATATTGTCTGCTAACCTGTGTATCTAATCCTATCCTGTGTGATACTGACTGCTGAGCCGTGTATCTAATCCTATCCTGTGTGATACTGTGTGCCGAGCCGTGTATCTAATCATATCCTGTGTGATACTGTCTGCTGAGCTGTGTATCTAATCCTATCCTGTGTGTTACTGTCTGCTAAGCTGTGTATCTAATCCTATCCTGTGTGATACTGTCTGATGAGCCGTGTATCTAATCCTATCCTGTGTGATAGTCTGCTGAGCCATGTATCTAATCCTATCCTGTGTGACACAGTCTGCTGAGCCATGTATCTAATCCTATCATGTGTGATACAGTCTGCTGAGCCGTGTATCTAATCCTATCTTGTGTGATATTAACTGCTGAACTGTGTATCTAATCCTATCCACTGTGATACTGTCTGCTGAGCCGTGTATCTAATCCTATCCTGTGTGATACTGTAGGCTGAGCCGTGTATCTAATCCTATCCTGTGTATTACTGTCTGCTGAGCTGTGTATCTAATCCTATCCTGTGTGATACTGTCTGCTGACCTGTGTATCTAATCCTATCCACTGTGATACTGTCTGCTGAGCCGTGTATCTAATCCTATCGTGTGATACTGTAGGCTGAGCCATGTATATAATCTTATCCTGTGTGTTACTGTCTGCTGAGCTGTGTATCTAATCCTATCTTGTGTGATACTGTCTGCTGAACCATGTATCTAATCCTATCCTGTGTGATACTGTAGGCTGAGCCGTGTATCTAATCCTATCCTGTGTGTTACTGTCTGCTGAGCTGTGTATCCAATCCTATCCTGTGTGTTACTGTCTGCTAAGCTGTGTATCTAATCATCCTGTGTGATACTGTCTGCAGAGCTGTGTATCTAATCCTCTCCTGTGTGTTACTGTCTGCTGAGCAGTGTATCTAATCCTATCCTGTGTGACACAGTCTGCTGAGCCGTGTATCTAATCCTATCATGTGTGATACAGTCTGCTGAGCCGTGTAGCTAATCCTATCCTGTGTGACACAGTCTGCTGAGCCGTGTAGCTAATCCTATCCTGTCTGACACTGTCTGCTGAGCTGTGTATCTAATTCTACCTTGTGTGATACGAACTGCTGAACCCTGTATCTAACCCTATCCACTGTGATACTGTCTGCTGAGCCGTGTATCTAATCCTATCTTGTGTGATACTGTGTGCTGAGGTGTGTATCTAATCCTATCCTGTGTGATACTGTCTGCTGAGCTGTGTATCTAATCCTATCCTGTGTGATACTGTCTGCTGAGATGTGTATCTAATCCTATCCTGTGTGTTACTGTCTGCTGAGCTGTGTATCTAATCCTATCCTGTGTAATACTGTCTGCTGAGCTGTGTATCTAATCCTATCCTGTGTGATACTGTCTGCTGAGCTGTGTATCTAATCCTATCCTGTGTGATACTGTCTGCTGAGCTGTGTATCTAATCCTATCCTGCTGAGCCGTGTACCTAATCCTATCCTGTGTGATACTGTCTGCTGAGCTGTGTATCTACTCCTATCCTGTGTGATACTGTCTGCTGAGCTGTGTATCTAATCCTATCCTGAGTGTTACTGTCTGCTGAGCCATGTACCTAATCCTATCCTGTGTGATACTGTCTGCTGAGCCGTGTATCTAATCCTATCCTGTGTGTTACTGTCTGCTGAGCCATGTACCTAATCCTATCCTGTGTGATACTGTCTGCTGACCTGTGTATCTAATCATATCCTGTGTGTTACTGTCTGCTGAGCCATGTATCTAATCCTATCATGTGTGATACAGTCTGCTGAGCCGTGTAGCTAATCCTATTCTGTGTGATACTGTTTGCTGAGCCGTGTATCTAATCCTCTCCTGTGTGATACAGTCTGCTGAGCCGTGTGTCTAATCCTATCCTGTGTGATAGTCTGCTAACCTGTGTATCTAATCCTATCTTGTGTGATACTGTCTGCTGAACCGTGTATCTAATCCTATCCTGTGTGATACTGTGTGCTGAGGTGTGTATCTAATCCTATCCTGTGTGATACTGTCTGCTGAGCTGTGTATCTAATCCTATCTTGTGTGATACTGTCTGCTGAACTGTGTATCTAATCCTATCCTGTGTGATACTGTGTGCTGAGGTGTGTATCTAATCCTATCCTGTGTGTTACTGTCTGCTGACCTGTGTATCTAATCCTATCCTGTGTGATACTGTGTGCTGAGGTGTGTATCTAATCCTATCCTGTGTGTTACTGTCTGCTGAGCTGTGTATCTAATCCTATCCTGTGTGATACTGTCTGATGAGCCGTGTATCTAATCCTATCCTGTGTGTACTGTCTGCTGAGCTATGTATCTAATCCTATCCTGTGTGTTACAGTCTGCTGAGCCGTATATCTAATCCTATCCTGTGTGATACAGTCTGCTGAGCCGTGTGTCTAATCCTATCTTGTGTGATACTGTCTGCTGAACCGTGTATCTAATCCTATCCTGTGTGATACTGTGTGCTGAGGTGTGTATCTAATCCTATCCTGTGTGTTACTGTCTGCTGAGCTGTGTATCTAATCCTATCCTGAGTATTACTGTCTGCTGAGCCGTGTATCTAATCCTATCCTGCTGAGCCGTGTACCTAATCCTATCCTGTGTGATACTGTCTGCTGACCTGTGTATCTAATCCTATCCTGTGTGATACTGTCTGCTGAGCCACGTATCTAATCCTATCCTGTGTGTTACTGTCTGCTGAGCTGTGTATCTAATCCTATCCTGCGTGATACTGTCTGCTGAACCGTGTATCTAATCCTATCCTGTGTGTACTGTCTGCTGAGCTATGTATCTAATCCTATCCTGTGTGTTACTGTCTGCTGAGCTGTGTATCTAATCCTATCCTGAGTATTACTGTCTGCTGAGCCGTGTATCTAATCCTATCCTGCTGAGCCACGTATCTAATCCTATCCTGTGTGATACTGTCTGCTGACCTGTGTATCTAATCCTATCCTGTGTGATACTGTCTGCTGAGCCACGTATCTAATCCTATCCTGTGTGTTACTGTCTGCTGAGCCGTGTATCTAATCCTATCCTGCGTGATACTGTCTGCTGAACCGTGTATCTAATCCTATCCACTGTGATACTGTCTGCTGAACCGTGTATCTAATCCTATCCTGTGTGTTACTGTCTGCTGACCTGTGTATCTAATCCTATCCTGTGTGATACTGTCTGCTGAGCCACGTATCTAATCCTATCCTGTGTGTTACTGTCTGCTGAGCCGTGTATCTAATCCTATCCTGTGTGTTACTGTCTGCTGAGCCGTGTATCTAATCCTATCCTGCGTGATACTGTCTGCTGAACCGTGTATCTAATCCTATCCTGTGTGTTACTGTCTGCTAACCTGTGTATCTAATCCTATCCTGTGTGTTACTGTCTGCTGACCTGTGTATCTAATCCTATCCTGCGTGATACTGTCTGCTGAACCGTGTATCTAATCCTATCCTGTGTGTTACTGTCTGCTGACCTGTGTATCTAATCCTATCCTGCGTGATACTGTCTGCTGAACCGTGTATCTAATCCTATCCTGTGTGTACTGTCTGCTGAGCTATGTATCTAATCCTATCCTGTGTGTTACTTTCTGTTAAGCTGTGTATCTAATTCTATCCTTTGTGTTAGGCTGGGGTCACACTGGCGACTAAATCGTACCACTAGAAAGCGATGAAATATCGCATTGCAGTCGGACCAATGATAATCTATGGAGTAGCTCCCAGTATCAGATTTTTTGTGGTCCGTTTTAAACGTGCGAGTGCAATCGCAGCATGCTGCGATTGTCACCGATTGTGGGTCGACTATCGCCAATGCAAGTCTATGGGAGCGATGAAAAGTGGGATTACAAACGGACCGCACGTGTGAGTTGCGATGAAATCGCACAACTTTTCCAGGTGACAGGAAACTGCCTTTGAAATTCTCAGGAAGCCTTTACATGCTAATTAGCTAAGCACATCTTAAAAAAAAACAGGAAGAACGCCTACACGGAGTCCAGAAACATGGCATCTAGCCACATCAATGTGGAACTCCTCATCGTATTGGTGCAGGAGAGGCCTGAATTGTGGGATCAGCGCGATTCCAACTACAGCAATCGGACGCGCAAAGAGGCGGCATGGAAAACAATATGTGTGCACATTTTTCCCGACTATATTCAGAGATCCAGGGAGGACCAAGAGCGTCTTAGTAAGTACCGCATGTAACTGTTTTTTTTTTTTTTTAAATCTTAGTAAGAAAATAATAATGTATGCTTATGTGTTTAAATTATATTGAAAAAGCAGCATTATCGAACTCTTCCTATTTATAACAACACATTGATGTGTGTGTTCACAAACAATATCCATGTCTTTTAACATATCATCGATGCTTTGTCATTTATTCACTACAACATTTTGTACTCCCCTTCACCTCAGATGTAGTGTGTAGGTACTAAAATGCTAAATGATTGAGGCGTTTTGTTAAGGGCCAAGCATTTTTTTAAATGTATGTTACAGCTTATAACATCTATACTTCTGGTTGTATGTTTATGTGTTTTAATATTGTAAATCACATCACACATGACCAGTATTTAAATGTTAATTGTTGCATAATGTTATTTTTTGATGAATAAATAGATATCAGTCATTATAACCGTTATGGTGTTCTTAAATTTGTAGTGACTGATGTGACCAGGCGGTGACGCAGCTGTCAGGACTGCTACCGGAGGGAGAGGCAGATTAGGGATCGGAGTGGGGCTTCAGCCTCTAAGAAGAGGAAGTACCTCTATTTTGATAGACTAAACTTCCTTGCGCCAGTGATGGATGTGCGACCGTAAGTGCATGTGTGTTCAACCACTTTCAGGTCAAACTTTCTAATTTGCTGGGTTTTAATTGTCAAAATTTATTTCCTTTCTAGGACGGAGTCAAACCTAACTGAGAGGGAGACGGGGTCTGACTCCGAAGTGCTTATCGACCCCGTTGGTGATGGGGCAGAGGAGGCAGGCCCTTCCTCTGCAGCATGTGGGTCCACCCAAGCAGCACCAACAGCAGCTGCAGGAGCTGAGGATTCACAAAGCCAGCATCCGGAACATGAGGACCTACCTCAGAGCAGCAGCCCTAATAGCGGTCAGGATGTGTCTCCTCCTCATTCCCAACGCACAAGGCGAGGTAGGCGGCGACGAGAAGGAGCGGGTTCTGTGACAAGGAGGCAGGTGGACCGAGGAGTTCTGGACTATTTGTCCAGTGTAGCAAATGATGATGGGGAGGAGGGATTTTGCCGCAGTCTGGCCCCTTACCTCCGGGCTATTCCAAGACAGCACAGACTGCGGATCAGAAGCGGACTGCAGATTGTTTTGGATGCTGGAACAGCGCCTAATGATCCCACCAACCTACTAGATTATCTAGATAGATGGGTGGTTGGGCCTGAAAATGTGTTAAGGTTGTTTGGACCAAATCCCTCACAATCTTCTTCTGCCTCTGATCCTCCTCCTCCTCCTCATCATCCTCCTCCTTGTGTCCAACAGAACCCAACTCCTCCTCCTCATCATCCTACTGCAGCTCCTTCTTTCTTTGGAGCTACCCAGCTCCAAGCCCTGGGACAGAGTGGCCATGCACAATATGCCCACTCTAACATACCCAATGTTGTTGGCTGGCCACAACATGGATATGTTAGACATGGGCATATTGGGGGTCACTCTGCTACTGCTCAGTCATATCAATATGACTATGAGCATCAATTCCCTATGTACCCCTACACACAAGCCCTTCAGGATGCAGCCAGTAACCCAGCTGCTACGTTAGGTTCTGCAGCACCTCAGGCTCAATCACAGGTTGCAGATAGTGGAAGGCCTAATATGCAACCTGGCCATCCATCACCACCACCACCACCACCAAGCTACCATCAATTGTAGCTGAAATTTTATTTTTTTTGTATGGAACTTATATATATTTATTTTTGCATATTGAGAATGTTATACAGATTTTATTTTTATGTTTGGACATGTTGGTCCTGTTTTCTAAATATATCAGCCTCTAAAATGCTTACAAACTAAATACACTAATGATTAAAATTAGTGAAGTGCCATTGGTTGTCTGTGATTATTCTTATATGTTATGTCCTGTGTTAAGTAGGAAAAAGTGTACATAAAATAATTACAGTCTTCCATGAATTGATGAATGTAAAGTAAGTTTATGGTATCAGATAACATAAAACACACTACATAGCTATGGCCTCATCTTGCCAAGGAATAGCACCCGCAGGAGAAACAAAATAATTGGTCAATAAGTCACGGACTTTGAGTCCAGAAGGGGGACGACGAGGATGGATGACTGGTCTCATAGGCCTCGTCATATTATCAGACTGAAGGTCAGGCATATCAGATGATGAGCATTCATGCATTCTGGTAAAATTATGTAGTACCACACATGCTTGCACTACAAGATTAACATTTGAATCACTTAGCTGAATGGCTGATTGTAGGACTCGCCATTTGGCTGTAAGAATATCAAATGTGCACTCTACCAGGCGTCGTGCACGAGCAAGCCGATAATTAAATATGCGTCGCTGATGGTTCAGATTGCGCCGAGGATATGGCCTCAGAGTCATAACATGACGAGTTAATTGGAAGGCCTCATCCGCTACTACAACATATGGCACTGCATCCATATTTGACTGTGGAAGTTGACATGCTGGTGGTAAGTCCAATTGGTTATTGCGTAGCCGCCGACCCATAATGGAAGAATTGAAGACTCTGGAGTCTCCAGTCCTTCCATAGGCCCCAATGTCTACAATTATGAAGCGGTAGTTACTGTCGACCAAGGCCAACAAAACTATAGAAAAATATTGCTTATAATTGTAGAATTGGGTCCCTGAGTTTGGCGGCTTACGCACAATTATGTGCTTCCCATCCAGGGCTCCAATACAGTGTGGAAAATTACTGCTTTCTTGAAATCCATGTGAAATCCTCAACCAATCTTCCATTTTGGGCTCTGGCATCACATCTTTATTTAGTCTGGACCAAATTTGTCCACAAGTAGAGCTGACTATTCCGGAAATGGTGGATTTCCCTATCAAAAACTCTAAATGCAGAGCAGCGTATGAGAGCCCAGTGGAAAGGAACCTGCAATACACAAACAACAACAAACATGTACACATCAGACAAACAAAATAAAAACACTGCATTAACCAAATGTAAACAGTGGACATTTGTTTACTCACCCATTCACTTAATGTCATGACTTAGAAACCATTATGACTGCTACACACAAGCATATAGGGCAAACGTAAACATTTTATAATGCCATGGGGTACAGTATGTTAAGATTTACAAAGTAAGAAGAATGTGAAAGTTGTTACATTATGCAAAACATCATCAACATATCGTTGACACACATACCTTAATGTTAGAAGAAGCCTTTCCTCAGCACAAATTGAAGGACGCATCCTGGTGTTCTGAAAGGTGATTCCAGGGCGCAATATGTCAAGCAAAATATCAAAGGTGACAACACTCATGCGACAATAGGCAAAAAACTTGTCTGGATTCCTAAGCAGTGTCGAATACAGGCGCTCAAAATGCCCTTTACTGATCCTTCGCTTCACAAGGGGATGCACCCACATCCTTCTGCGTATTCTGTGAGAAACAACTACAGGGTATGGCTCCCCAAAACTTCTGGATAGCAGCCAATAGTACAGCAGATGCTCAGTTCTATTAAACATTAGTCTGTCACTCATAATTTTCACTTTGCAGCAACACAACAGAAACCAGTAAGAAGCCAAACACTCCACGGCAACGTTTGGGAGGATAAGAACAGTCAAACCCCGCTTAAATATGGGTCTGGCTCATTATTCAAATGATTTGCAGGCCTCAAAACCGT
Organism: Oophaga sylvatica; assembly: GCA_033576555.1. Classification (NCBI taxonomy): domain Eukaryota; kingdom Metazoa; phylum Chordata; class Amphibia; order Anura; family Dendrobatidae; genus Oophaga; species Oophaga sylvatica. Next base: position 32,056 of record JARQOD010007822.1, read on the forward strand.
TAAATGTCCATTTTGCTATGATGCCACTAAAAAACGGTAGTCGCTGGGTAATCGGATGTGAAACGTAAGCGTACATGCGACAAAATCGCATCAACTACAAAAAATCGGATGCCAGTCACATCAATGTTCATGAAATTTTAATCCGATTATCGACCGACTAAAATGGTCCAATTTTTTAGACGTTGTGTGTGACTCCAGCCTTACTGTTACTGTCTGCTGAGCTGTGCATCTAATCCTATCCTGTGTGATACTGTGTGCTGAGCTGTGTATCTAATCCTATCCTGTGTGATACAGTCTGCTGCGTTGTTTCTAATCCTATATTTCGTGTTACTGTCTGCTGAGCCTTGTATCTAATCCTATCCTGTGTGACAGTCTGCTAACCTGTGTATCTAATCGTATCCTGTGTGATAGTCTGCTGAGCTGTGTATCTAATCCTATCCTGTGTGATACTCAGTGACTACCGCTGACGTCAGTGAGGCTGCACTGACTCCCCGACTGACACGCAGTGAAGTGACAGAGTGGGAAAAAGTTCAAAAACTTTCCCACGCTAATCAGTTCATCCCCGGTCAGCTGGGGAGCCTGCGCAGACATGATTTCATTCATTCTGCAGTGGTTTACAGCCTGGCCAGTAGCATTAGCACCGATCCCGGTTGTAAACTAGTTAACCTCTTTTGATGGATTGCAGCGGGAGACCTGACTGAACGGCGAAGAGGTATTGATATTGTTGCTTTTTTATTTTATTTTTATTACAGGAGAACGAGGGATTAAGATGGATTGGCAGCATAATAAATTTGGTCAAGAACTTTGTGTAATTATTTCATTAAAATTATTTTTTATTAATGTGTGTGTGTCTTTTTTAACCTTTTACTGCTATAGAATTAATAATGGATAGTTGTCTTATTGACACCTCTCCATTATTAACCCAGATTAATGTCACCTTTCAATAGCAAGGTGACATTAACCCCTTATTAACCCTGAAGCCATAGCTAAAGGCAATGGGAATAGAGAGGCTAAGTGCCAGAAAAGGCGCATCTTATAGATGTGCTTTTTCTGGGGTGGCTGGGGCCAGATATTAGTAGCCAGGGGGGCCCAAAAAACAATAGTCCCTCTGTAGGCTATTAATATCTGTCCTCAGTCACTGGCTCTCCCTCTTTGGCGGAGAAAATACTGCGGGAGCCCACACTTTTTTTTTACGAATTTACACATTAATTTAACACCTACATGTACCAAATTTTTCACACATACAGAAATCTAACTATTAGTCAAAAACATATATAAAACTAAATGAAATTAAATGGTTTACTGTTTGTAAGCCATGTGTCATTTTATGTCGGGTTCTGTAATGATTTTACAGAAACCTGCAATTGGTTTAGCGGCTATTATGCTATGTAGAACTCTATGAACTATAAATATCTAATATATAAAGCTGAATGTATGTATGTGTGTATGTATTTGGGTATGTTTGTCCGGGATTGGAATCCGCACCGTCGCACTTATGGGCATGAAATTTTGCACGCCCGCACGTCTCGACCCCGAAAGAGTCCTAGGCTATGTTTTGAATCAAAATTTTAACCCTGCGCGTTCCAAATCGCCAAACAATTTTGGCCCTATCTACATAATGGGGAGAAAGCTGAATGCTTGTGTGTATGTCCAGCATAGGAATCTGCATTTACGGGCATGAAATTTTGCACACCCGCACGTCTCGACCCCGGGAGCGTCATAGGCTAGGTTTTTAGTCGAAATTTTAACCCCGCGCATTCCAAATTGGCAAATAATTTTGGCCCGGGATAGGAATCTGCACCGTTGTACTTACGGGCATGAAATTTTGCATGCCCGCACATCTCAACCCCAGGAGCATCATAGGCTATGTGTTAAATGGAAATTTTAACCCCCGCACGTTCCAAATCGCCAAACAATTTTGGCCCTATCTACATAATGGGGAGAAAGCTGAATGCTTGTGTGTATGTCCGGCATAGGAATCTGCATTTACGGGCATGAAATTTTGCACACCCGCACGTCTCGACCCCAGGAGCGTCATAGGCTAGGTTTTGAGTCGAAATTTTAACCCCGCGCATTCCAAATCGGCAAATAATTTTGGCCCGGGATAGGAATCTGCACCGTTGTACTTACGGGCATGAAATTTTGCATGCCCGCACATCTCAACCCCAGGAGCATCATAGGCTATGTGTTGAATGGAAATTTTAACCCCCGCACGTTCCAAATCGCCAAACTATTTTGGCCCTATCTACATAATGGGGAGAAAGCTGAATACTTGTATATAGATATAATGATTACAATTTGTTATAACTAACCGTAGTTAGGTACTATGCCCGGGCAGCGCCGGGCTCTTCAGCTAGTACAGTATAAATATACAGTGCCTTGCGAAAGTATTCGTCCCCTGGTACTTTTCAAACTTTTCCCACATATCATGCTTCAAACCTAAAGATACCAAATGTAAATTTTTGGTGAAGAATCAACAACAAGTGGGACTCAATTATGAAGTTGAACGAAATTTATTGGTTATTTTACATTTTTGTGAAAATACAAAAAATCTGAAAAGTGGGGCGTGCATTATTTTTCAGCCCCTTTAACTTAATACTTTGTTGCACCACATTTTGCTGTGATTACAGCTGCAGGTCGCTTGGGGTATGTCTCTATCAGTTTTGTACATTGAGACTGAAATTCTTGCCCATTCTTCCTTGGCAAACAGCTCGAGCTCAGTGAGGTTGGATGGAGATCGTTTGTGAACAGCAGTTTTCAGCTCTTTCCAGAGATTCTCGATTGGATTCAGGTCTGGACTTTGACTTGGCCATTCTAACACCTGGATACGTTTATTTGTCAACCATTCCATTGTAGATTTTGCTTTATGTTTGGGATCATTGTCTTGTTGGAAGACAAATCTCCGTCCCAGTCTCAGGTCTTTTGCAGACTCATGGAGGTTTTCTTCAAGAATGGTCCTGTATTTGGCTCCATCCATCTTCCAATCAATTTTAACCACCTTCCCTGTCCCTGCTGAAGAAAAGCAATCCCAAACCATGATGCTGCCACCACCATGTTTGACAGTGGGGATGGTGTGTTCAGGGTGATGAGCTGTGTTGCCTTTACGCCAAACATATCGTTTGGCATTGTTACCAAAAAGTTTGATTTTGGTTTCATCTGACCAGAGCACCTTCTTCCACATGTTTGGTGTGTTCCCAGGTGGCTTGTTGCAAACTTTAAACGACACCTTTTATGGATATCTTTGAGAAATGGCTTTCTTCTTGCCACTCTTCCATAAAGGCCAGATTTGTGCAGTGTACGACTGATTGTTGTCCTATGGACATGTGTAGCCCAGCTGCGCTTGGAGCCACATTTCCCAGGAGGATGCACCAAAGGTAAACCCACACGTACCTGATATTCATTCACAGCTTCACCAATCCCTGGAGCAACCAGAGGGAGCCCTTTTAGAGAGTATATATTTAAGGATGGTAAAGCCACAGCAGTCAGTCTAGAGCTGGGAGAGGTCAGTCTAGCTGAGACAGCAGAGAGATCAGATTACCTCAGAAAGTTGAGAAGTTGTTAGTTCTCTTGGAGTGTGGAGAGTCAGCTCCTAGAAGTGTGCACAGATCAGTAGATGGAAGGTCCTGATAGCTGCTTCAGACAGAGCAATAGAAAGAAAGAAGGAAAGAACAACAGTAATTGAAAGAACCTGAAGACTACAGCCTTGAGCTTAGTTCAATGTGTGGAGGCTAGTAAGAGTGGAGGAAGATAGCCACTTCAGCCTGGTCAGAACTGAGTCAACTGAGTGTAGTTTCAGTGAGCAAGCGTGCCGACGCTTTGAGAGCAGTGAAGAGAGAGAAGAATCAGCTATCTACTGCTAGTGTGCTTATGTTAAGGGTCGGAGTAGGACGAAACTCGAGTGGAAGAGAAGAAGAGAGTAACGGAGGTTGAAACAGCATTGATAGCTTACCTCTACTCTGAATACCGGACACCGGGTCCGAGCTTGCTAGCATCTACACGACTAGTAGGAGATACCGGAGACCCTGCTGGACTACAGGTCGCAGGGGCCCAAGAGTGCTGATACGTAACCGGGGTCAGGAAGACTGGGGTCTAGCAGGACGCTGCATACAGAGACACTGTTCTATCCAAGAGAAGGCCTCACCACAAAGTCAGCCGGGCGTATACGTGAAGACAGAGTTAGACTTCGTTTCACACAGGTCAGAAACTCACACAACAGGAGTAAGGAGGCCCTACACCTACTCAGTGGGAATACTGGACGTGCATCCTCCACCCTGCCAGCTTCCCGGGACGTGCCTGCAACTACCATCAGTAAAGGTACAGAAAGAGACTTTCGTGTGTGTGTCTGCATTATTGCTCCTGCGGCTGAAAGCCCCTTCTCCATCCTGCACCCCTACACCGCCATCTACCCTGAGGGACCCAGTCTTGCCTGTGGAAGACTTAACACCTTGCTGCCCAGTAACAACCCCTCAGTGGATCTACCCTGCAGCGCTGGTCACCCTGACCAGGTACCACAGGTGGAGTCACAAACATCTTACAAACCTTTAATCCCTTATAAATATCCCCCTTTTAAGTGAGCGCCCAGGGCCACGGACCGAGCTGTGCTACCCGTGACATCCCCCATTGAAGTGAACGGGCTCGGTGCCGAGTACCCCACAGGCCCTGGCGGGCGACTTAGACAGACTGTCCCACCTCAGCTGTAGGTCTCTGCAGTTCATCCAGAGTGATCATGGGCCTCTTGGCTGCATCTCTAACTAGTCTTCTCCTTGTTTGAGATGAAAGTTTAGAGGGATGGCCGGGTCTTGGTAGATTTGCAGTGGTATGATACTCCTTCCATTTCAATATGATTGTTTGCACAGTACTCCTTGGGATGTTTAAAGTTTTGGAAATCATTTTGTATTCAAATCCGGCTTTAAACTTCTCCAAAACAGTATCACGGACCTGCCTGTTGTGTTACTTGGTCTTCATGATGTTCTCTGTGCTTCAAACAGAACCCTGAGACTATCACGGAGCAGGTGCATTTATACGGAGACTTGATTACTCACAGGTGAGTTATATTTATCATCATTAGTCATTTAGGACAACATTGGATCATTCAGAGATCCACAATGAACTTCTGGAGTGAGTTTGCTGCACTGAAAGTAAAAGGGCCGAATAATATTGCACGCCCCACTTTTCAGTTTTTGTACAGTCATGGCCAAAAGTTTTGAGAATGACACAAATATTATATTTTCACATGATCTGCTGCCCTCTGGTTTTTATGTGTGTTTGACAGATGTTTTTATCACAGACAGAAATATAATAATTGCAAACATATGAGTAACAAAAGCTTATATTGACAGTTAGAATGAGTTAATGCAGCAAGTCAATATTTGCAGTGTTGACCCTTCTTCTTCAGGACCTCTGCAATTCTCCCTGGCATGCTCTCAATCAACTTCTGGACTAAATCCTGACTGATAGCAGTCCATTCTTGCACAATCAATGCTTTCATTTTGTCAGAATTCTTAGGTTTTTGTTTGTCCACCCGTCTCTTGATGATTGACCACAAGTTCTCAATGGGATTAAGATCTGGGGCGTTTCCAGGCCATGGACCCAAAATCTCTATGTTTTGTTCCCTGAGCCATTTAGTTATCACCTTTGCTTTATGGCAAGGTGCTCCATCATGCTGGAAAATACATTGTTGATCGCCAAAACTGCTCTTGGAGGGTTGGGAGAAGTTGCTCTTGGAGGACATTCTGGTACCATTCTTTATTCATGGCTGTGTTTTTAGGCAAGACTGTGAGAGAGCCGATTCCCTTGGCTGAGAAGCAACCCCACACATGAATGGTTTCAGGATGCTTAACAGTTGGCATGAGACAAGACTGGTGGTAGCGCTCACCTTGTCTTCTCCGAATGAGGCGTTTTCCTGATGTCCCAAACAATCGAAAAGGG
>JARQOD010007823.1:0-37981 GCA_033576555.1 Oophaga sylvatica
AACAATCCATGCTCCTAAAAACAAGCTCTCTCTGTGACCTGACCCTGGAAGCCTTGGATTGTATCCACTATTCCCTACTGAGGAACCTTGGAACACTTTGGACTCGGAAACCGTGTTTGTGAATCCATGTTTGCAGAGGAATTACGGACAGAAAGGATCCTGAACCCTGCTTGGAGATTTATTGATGCTTGAAGTTACCTGGCCGCTGGTTCCTGGCTGTTTCCGCAAACTGGGAAATTTCAGCAATTGTATGAAATATACAACATTTCTTTCAACTTGTCTCCTTGTTTTCCTCGCACCCAACCAAAGGGAAAGGAATGTACCAACATGCAAGATTTCAGGAGACAATGTTTAGTGCTGCGGGGGGTCTGGGAAAGCCGTGCTGCTGTGACTGGGATATCAGTTCCGTTAATACCTATGTGAGAAGGGTTGTGGACTTCTCAAACCTTTCCAGTGAGCGCATTCCCTTAAAATTTTACTCTGGATGTTACCACAGGGTAAACACTTGTTTTTTTTTTTTTTTCCTTTCCTCTTCTCCTTCCACCTTCCCTTAAAAGTCTGGAAGATGGGGCCCGCAAAAGGAACTTGCGGGTGACTGATACAATCCTTTCAGTGTACGACTTTAAAAACCCGTTTTGCAAGCCTACAGGACCCCAATCAAATTTTTAGTGTTTGGAAGACACCCAGGAAATTTGCGACCAGGTTGAGGCTCTAGAGGAACGACCCAGGCTCCTGCCATAACCCCAAGTTCTGGGATCCCCAAATTACCTCCTTTTCTTTTGGCGGTGAACATGAGAAATTCAGGGATTTATTAATCAATGCATTTATTTTTCTCTGCCGCTTCAACAATTTCCCACGAACATCAAATCTTTCTATAATCTTTGTTACCAATAAGGCTTTGATTGGGCAAACCCTCGATTGAGACTGAGATGATTGTTTGAACCCACCTTGATGTTTTATTTCAGCCATGGGGCAGGTTTTGATGACCCCAATCGGGGCAACAGCTGAAGCGCCATGTTAACTTTGCGCCAAGGAAAACGTTCATAGCCGAATATGCCCTGGATTTCAGGGAGGGCTCTTGTACCCTTGGGAACTCCGCTAAAAAATCTATTTTTCGGAAGGGTTGTCCCCCTGATTAAGGATGAATTGCTCGGCCGACCCTCCCACTGCGTTAGGTGACTTTATTAACATTGTACCGTATGATGCCGTCGACTGAACGCAACAAGAGAGATGGTTCGAAATAATGCACTAACCTTTTACTACCTCCCTCCTCAGCTAAGTAACCTTTAGTAGGATCACAAGGGAACCAAACCTAACCCATGCAGGTGGATCTTTACAAAGCGGGTTAGTGATCACGCAAAGAACATCGAAAGGAAAATCTATGTTTCTACTGTGGTAATCAGGGCACTTCATTATAAAGCCCCGCCGTTCCGTAAGATACGCAGCAGTCTTTCCCACTGTGAGGTTGCAGGGAGCTCGTCATGTCCGAGCCCAGGCTCCAGAGGATCTGCGCAAAATCTTGAATTCTCGGATTAAACTTGTTAGTTCTGGGGACGATGCGGTATAAACCTGCAATTTTCAAGTTTCCTCACGTGTCCCAGTGAGTTGTAAAAGAAACAATTCCATTGCTTCCTTTCCACAAACTCGGGTTGACTCAGTCTGGGTGTCTCCTCTGCTATGATGCACGGGGAGCAAGTGGAAATTTTAGGGTATCTCCTTTGCTCTGAAAAGGGGATCCGTTCGTGAAGAAGGTACTAGTACAGAGGAACGTGGATGGCTCCTACTGACTTCTGGACCATGGATCAAGAAACAGAGCCTTTGAGGGTCTTAGGGTAAAGACTCAGGAGAAAATGTCTTTTATCTTATCTCTTCTCCCCCTTTCCCATTATTCTAGGGCTACCATGGCTGCAGGCGCAGAATCCTACGATTAACTGGGGACCAAGGAATTACACTTTCCGGAGAAACAGATTCAAGGGTTTCAGCTTGCTCTGTTCCTAAAGGAACCATGTCAGTCCCGAACTACCAGCGTATACCAGACTATGGGTTTATTGACAAAAACGCTGATCAGCTCCTCCTCACCGTCCATATATTGTCCAATTAATTTATTCCTGGAGCCGGATACCTTTTGGTAAGATCTACCCCCTAGCGGGGCCCGAGCTAAAAGCTTTGAAGGGATTAAAACGAAATTTAGCCAAGGGCTTCTACGCCCCTCTTCACTCCCGCAGGGCACCCATCTTTTTGTGAAGAAGAAAGATGGATTTAGACCCTACATAGACAAGGGAACTCAATAAGGTTACTATTAAAAAGTTATCCATTGCCTTTAATCCCGAATTTTTTTGAGAGAGTCGGCATGCCAAAATTTTCTCTAAACTGGATCTCCGTGGGGCTATAACTTGGTCCCCTATTAGCCTGGGGATGAAGGAAGACTGCTTTCAGGTCCCTTGGACACTTTGAATATCTAGTTATCCTTTTGGTCTGATACCCCCCCCAACCACTTTCCAACACTTGTAAGAATCTTCAGGGATTCCTAGATACATTTGTGGTGATTTTTTTGGATGATATTCTAATTTTTTCTAACCCACAAGGAAATCATGGACGGAAATGGTCTTAGAACGCCTAAGACAAACCTCTCTCATCAACTTGAAAAAATGTGAATTCCAAGACCGAAATTCAATTTGGGTATGTACTATCTACGCAAGGGATTAGTATGGAGGAAGCAAGACCCAAGCCCCAAGGATTGGCCAATTCCTAGAAAAGGGAAGGAGGTGCGCTTTCATCGGGTTTGCCAACTTCTATAACGTTTCTTAAGAATTTTTCTGGTAGTTCCTATCACCCAACTTACCCGAAACAGTCTAGGTTCTCCTGGACCCCGCAAGCTCAGGAAGCTTTTTTTGTTTAAAGGAAATTTACCACCGCACCTATCTTTTGTACACCCAACCCCGACTTGCCTTCATAATAGAGGGGAGCTTCAGACTGTGCCGTTTTGGGGCTAACTCCCAAGAACAGGTGAGAAGAATTCTTGCATCCCTTGCCTTCTTTTCCCACAGTTGTTTCGGCTGAGAGGAAAACGATGTGGGCAATAGAGAATGTTGGCCATTATTCCGCCTTTCAAGGAATGGGCCCTCTTCGGGGAGCTGCACAGCAAAAAAGTCTCCTGAAGACATGTAACCTTGAATTTACAGGTGCTAATGCCTGCTCCTCGCCAGCTCGCTGGAAATCTTTTCCTAAACCAATTTAATTTGTCATTTCTTATAGACCAGGACGGCAATGGAAATGATGCACCTCTAGGATTCTCGCAAGACACTCCACTTACCCTCCTAAGACTATTCTTTTCCCGACCTAGATTCCTGGGAGTGATTCATAATCAAGACCTCTTAAGGAATCAAGGAAGCATACCAGCGGTTCTTTGTTGGCTAACCCCCAAGGGCGTAAGTCTTGTCTTTTTTTTTTAAATGGGTGTGGATTCAGGGACAACATCTTAATATACCTGAAAAGTCAGATTGAGAGGTTGCAACTCATCCACGATTCCAAGTAGCCGGGCTAGGGGAATTCTAAAGACACAAGAATTTTTCTTTCTCATTTCTTTTGGTGGCCCACTTACAGGAAAATTCTTAAACATTCATTATTGAAGTCTGGCAAAGCAAAACACCTCGCTCCCCCACCAACTGTCTGTTGCAACCTCTTCCCCCCCCCGCCCACCCGTGGGGATCCTTTCTTGGACTTCATTGTGGATTACCAACCTCTCAAGGGAAACACCATTCTAGTGGTGGTTGACCCTTTCTAACAAAGGCAGTCATTTATCCCTTGTGTCGGCTTACCCACTGCAAAACAGACATCAACTTGATGATTAAGAATGTTTTCCTTACATGGAGTACCGGAGAGGCATTTGGATCGAGGGGTGCAATTCACTTCAAGGTTTGGCAAAATTTCTGTGCAGCATTGGAATTAAAGTAAACCTTTCTCGCTTTTCTCCCCAGATAAGGACAAAGAACAACCAATCAGACCCTGGAGCAGTATCTCCCGTTTTATCTGCCACCTACGGATGTTGGTGGATTACTTCCCTGGCTATTTTCCTTTTTAAAACAACTCTTAAGCGCCTCCCTAAGCATCTCCTTTTTTACCCAAATCTAGGTTATATCCAACATTCTTCCTCGTTTCCCAAGTTACGCCCTTGCCGGCGTGGCTGAAAGAATCACTTCTTTACAAAAGAATTGGTCTTCTAAAGGAAATTAAATTGCCAGGAAAGGTACAAGAAAGCAGCAGAAAATTTGAAACCTGCACCAGCTTTCAAGGTAGAGATTTGGTCTGGCTGTCAACCAGAAATCTTAAATTAAAGATTCCTTTTAAATTGGGACATAAGTTCATTGGACCTTATAAGATCAATAAGATTTAATGCTTTGCTTGTGCTTCCTGCCCAAACATGAGAATCCACCCTTCTTCAGTATCCCTACTAAAGACTGCAACACCCAATAAGTTTCCTGGAGTTCTTCTCCTTGCCCGACCCGTGCTGGTCATGGCAGGAAGAATTTTGGTGTAAAGGATTCTAGATTCCAGGTTGTACAGAAATCAGTTGCAATATTGATTAAATGGCAGGGCACCCATGGAGGACAATCAGGGAACAGTCAATAATGTAAATGCTCCTCGCCGCTCCGCCAGTTTCATCAAGGTATCCTACAAGCCTGGTCTGAGGTCATCCGGAGGTTGTCCTAAGGGGAGTATGTAAGGTTCTTTGCCTCGTTGCTTTCCTTGAAACCATTTTCCGCGGCCCCATTTTGTTTCGCTTTCGCGTCTTGCCCTCAGTTAAATGGAGTTTCCAGTTTTTCATGTTCCCCCCTGATTCTTCCCTCTTGCTTCTTAACAGTCTCAGATGAACAATCAGTGCTCCTGAAACAACTCAGTCAGTCTGTGACCTGATCCTGGAAGCCTTGGATTGTACTCCAGCTATTTCCCCCACTGAGAAACCTTGGAACACTTTTGGACTCTGGAAACCTGCTGTTTGGTGAATCCAGTTTCAGGGAATTGGGACAGAGAAAGTCCTGAATGCTTTGGAGATTTATTGTAGTGCTGAAGTTACTCTGGCCCTGTGTGTCTCCTGGCGCTGTTCCTGCAAACTTTTGTGAACTTTTTCAGCATGCTTGATGAAGTAATACAATCATTTCTTTCAACCTATTCTCTGTGTTTTCCTCGCAACCAAGCACAAGACGTATAGGAAGTACACTATAATGACACCATGCTTCCTCATGTTTGGGAAAATGACCAAAAAACCACATATATGGTACGTGTGAGGAGCGAACACTGTATCGGGTGTAGGGAAAAATTTAAATCCCGTATTATTTCCGGATCACACACAACGGTCTCTCAGTATGGATTTCACCATAATACAAAGAGCAGATTACGGTCCGTATCAGAACGGGACAGCTGTATACGGTGTAGGGGAAAAAATTGCAACTCCGTAATAAATTTTCCCTATCACACACGAACCCACTCAGTATGGATTTGACTGTAAACAAAGAAAGATTATACGGTACTGTATCGAAGCGGACAGCTGTATATGGTTAGGGGAAAATTTAAATCTTCGATATATTTTGAAGCAACACGACGCTCACTCATATGGATTTACCGTATACAAAAAGCAGAAAAAACGGTACTGTATCAAAGGACAGCGTAACTGTCCGGGGGTGCGCTGCGAAGATCGTCGCGATTGCACACCCTGCTTTCGCACAGTGAGTTTTGGTGCTGGGTGTTTTTCGGCACTGAGGGAGTTAATTCTTTTCCTCGGTGCTGGGTGACCAGCCTCGCCCAGCTGCGATTGATGTTTTGTTAAAAGTTCCTTCATATACCTCTGGTCTCTGGGGAAGGTTGCCGGTGAAAGCATTATTCAACCCAAGCGGATTGTTTTCTGAGAAGACTTAAGCAAGATGCCTGTGTGGTTTTTCCTCTCCTCGTTAGTTTTATCTCCTTAACCTTTTGTGTTCCCTTGTATGGGAAGTGTTGTATCAAGGCTGTGTTTTTTTTTACCCCTTTCTGTTCTCTTGTCAAGACTGTGTGTAAGCGTGACCTGCCCATTCCTGTGGTGGTAATCGGGTCCTTCTCGGACTAGATTACAGGGGTCAGGGATCAAGGAGACAGGGTTACGCTGGCGGCCTGGACCTTGTACCATTAACAGTACCTCCAGTAAGGACAGTCAGGACCCCATTCAGGTCAGAAATAACCCCCGGTCCACCTCACCAGAGACAGGTGACATGTCCAGAATGGCCCACAATAAAGGATATTATGTCAGGTAAAAATTGGGCAAACTAGAACTGTTGATTTTCTCTATTAATGAAATTTAGAATGATGTCACATTAATATAGGTTCTATCTTTGAATATATCTGTATAGTCGTGACATTTTCCACCGGCCCTAAAAGATTCTCCCCGCCACCATGGATCCGAGCCCATTTACCCCAGCAGTTGCAGAGTTTGTCATGGAGCTGACGGAGTTAAATCCAAGTTTTGTACCCCCGGGGCAAACCAGATTTGAACCAAAGTAGCTCTCCAGGACAGGTTCACTGGTGGGCGGGCAAGTTTTTTTTTACTTCCGGGAAGCATGTAAATTGTATTTTCGGCTGCGGCCGCAGCGTCGGGGGTGAGGATCAGGGGTGGGAATTGTCAACTCGCCTTACAAGGGGACCCTCAATCCGGGCGTTCCTCCCCCCCCCCCGGGTCCCCGGCTTCCAGGTCAGTACCGATTTTTTTACACCCTGGGCTGGTAATGATGACCCGGTCGGTCTCCCTTGCTGAAATGAAGTTACGTGGAACACAGGGGATGTCCGGCGGAGGGGGCCACGGAACTCATGGAAGACCCGGCTCTTAAGAGCCAGTTTTGTCAAGGTTTATCTGACAAATTAAAAGATGTGTTGGCTCAGTAAAAATTCTCCCCCGTCCCTGGAGGCTGTAGGGGCTCTTCTAATCGCATTGATAAACGGCTTCGGGAGAGGTTGGGAAAACTCGCCCCCGTGATACTCCACCCCTTCTAAAGTCCCCTAATATTAGGTTCCCCTGGTTTGTTTCCGAGGAACCTATGCAGTTGGGAGGGACTCATTCCGAGGGAGGGGTCGGCGGTGCGCCGCAAAACAAAAAGGGGTGTTTCTTCTGCGGGAGAGAGGGACATTTTATTGAGGGGTGTCCATCCCGTACTGTATGAGCAAGAAGTCGCCGGAAAATATTAATCCCAGGTTGTGTGGTGGACGACAATCTGGGAGTATGTATTTCGTCCCCAAGTCCTCTCAGTTTCTCGTACCAGCGGAGGTGGTGGTAGGTACGAGAATGAGAGGATTTCGTTCTTCGGATAGTGGGGCCGCGGCAATCTGGTGGACGCTCGGTTTGCCCAGTGCAAGTATGCAACTGATGTATTGGCCAAACCTATCCCTATATTCTCTATTGACCCAGGCCTCTCGGTCAAGGTAGCTTTGTGCAAGCGTGCATAACATAGACCTTCAGTGGGGGCAAACATAAAGAACTATTGTCTTGTTATGTGTTGGAGGGCCTTCCCACTCCTATTGTGTTGGGACTTCCTTGGTTAACTAAACATAACCCAGTTATTAATTGGCAATCAGAGAGATAAGCCATGGGGTGAATTTTGCAATAGTAACTGCAGAACACGGTCATCGGTACGGTCGTGCTAGAACCTTATCTCCTTTTCTGGAGGACTTTGAGGATGTGTTTTCAGAGGAAGGGTGCAAAATTACCTCCTCATCGCGCATATGACGTGCTATAAAATTGCTTCCTGAGCTTAAGTTACCAAAATCTAGGTTATAAACCTTTCTGGTCCTGAGAGGCAAGCTATGAAGGATACATTTCGGAAAGTCTGGCCAAGGGGATATAGACCTTCATCTCCCCAGTGACCGCGGGGGTTTTTCTTTGTGAAAAAAAAGATTGGAGGCCTACGCCCTTGCCTGGATTTCCGTGAGCTTAACGGATTCGGTCCGAGATCCGTATCCGCTCCCACTTATTCCTGATCTCTTCAATCAGATTGTGGGCCGCCAAATGGTTCTCTAAGTTGGATCTCAGGGGGCGTTATAATCTGATTAGGATAAAGGAGGGGGATGAGTGGAAGACGCGTGTAACACTCCGGAGGGACATTTGAGAACCTTGTCATCCTTTCGGTCTGACTACTGCCCCGGCGGTGTTTCAACATTTTGTTAATGACATCTTTCGCCACCTAGGGGACAGTTTGTTGTCATTTATCTAGATGACGACGGACAAAAAACCTGACTGGCACTTCCAGACTAATGTGAACTAGGTCAAACCAAAGGAGCTACCCTCATGTAAAACATCCAAAAAAAAAAAAAAGGCTGCACTCAAGCATACTTAAAGCATGACAACATAGAATATATGAAAATTTTGAATAGCAATATGGCTTTGGAATATAAGGAAAAAATTTAGACGCTTATAAAACATTTGACCAAACCATTTTAAAGCTCAACAACCAACGTCAAGGTGGTCTCAATTCTGTTGAGTCCCTAACCTAATGTGAACATACCTCTATTAGGCGATATCTGAATTTCTGGGCGAATATGCACCTCTGTCAGTAGACATTATAGAACCTTGTCATGCCTTTCGGTCTGACAACTGCCCCGGGCGGTGTTTCAACATTTGGTAATGACATCTTTCGCCACCTAGAGGACAGTTTGTTGTATTTATCTAGATGGACATCTTAATTTACTCGCTGGTAGTGTTTGAGCGATACGATAATGCAAATATCGGCTATCGGCCGATATTAGCTCTATCGGCCTTCGATAATTCGTTTCGATATTTTCGTCTTACGAATACCGTAATCGGATTTGTCACTGTCACTGTGATGTGTCCGGTCGGTCTGTCAGGAGTCAGCGGCACTTACCTGGCAGAAGATCTCCGGCGGTCACATCCTGGACTGCTTGATGGCCGCCATTATCTTCTCCTGGCGGTCACATGCAGTTTTTCCGCGATAACTGCAGTGACTGCAGGTAACCCCGGCCGTAAACCAGTCCGATGACGCACCGCCGGGAAGCAGGTAATCAGCTGTGCTGCGCCGGGATTTCTGATTAGCAGAGCTGGATCGTCGTGGGACACTCGTACTATGGACGCGTTCGGTCAGGTGGTATTCTTTTTTTTTTTTCATTTTTTTACAGGAGATCGATGGCGTCGCAGGATGAGACTGTAATAAAAGTAATGAAAACTGTGTTTGTTTTTTTTATATTAAATTAAAAAACTTTTTTATTTAACATTCACCCGTCCGGTACATAAACAATTTAACTATTTACATACAGGGACCCTGTCCGGGTTATTTATAATTTTTTTGGCAGGGGTGTTCCAGGTACCACCTGGTACTCTTCTGATGCTTGCCAAACATCCGAGGCACCAAAGGACCACCAGGACCTGATGACGTCGTGTGGCCTGTACAGTCAAGTCGTGACCCCTATCTGGGTCTGTGTGGCCACCTCTTTTCATTCCCTCCGGGTCTGGAGCCTATGTCACGGACTGAACAACCCCAGGGGGCCTAACAGGCGCCGGGTACGGGCCAGCTATACTTATCATGTCCATAGCTGGGGCTGCTGAGGAGACCACTGAGGGAGGCTTGGAGATTTACGGCGTGGGGTGGGCACTTTTGCAGAGGCCTGGATGTGGGAGGCTGAAGGCTCCGAGGGTCTCACAGGTTCCTGACACACTGGGGAGTAGGGGTCGCACCTGGTAACATTTAGGGCGTCCATCCATTGTAACCCCAGTGTCGGGTGTAAGTCACCAAGTCTCCTGGCAACAGGTCCCCTCCCCGGGTGTCCTTCTGGGAGGTGAGCCTCCATGTCCCGCCGGTTTCACAAAGACTTCTAAATAAAGTCCAGCCTCCTTGATGAAGCCCCAACCACCTTTCAATTTAAAGCTCCGTACTGCACCCTTACGCCGCGGCTCACACAGGGTTCCTTATCCTTTCTCATTCCGGTCCTTATCTGCCCGGTCCTTCTCCAGTGACGTTGCCGAAGTTTTAGGGATTCTCGCGCTCTGCTTCCTGCTCCCAACGTCTCCACTCTCCTCCTGACGCCGGTTGTAATTCTCCTCCACCAGCTTGCTCCATGTCTCCACCACTCCCTGCAGCTTACAGTGTCCGTTTTGCAGCACTCTCCTGTCGCCCCCCAGTCCCTGGCGGCGCCTTCCCCTGCGGAGGAAGCAGATGGCTCTAAATCAGATGACAGTCGGGGCTCCGGTACAGGCAAGTAGTGCTCTGGTGCCTGCGCGGCCTCCTCCTGAGGACGGGTGTCGCTTTCTTCTGTCTCAGCGACGGGAGCAGACAGCGGGATCTGGGTGCGCCGGTGCAGCGTTTTTTGCACGAACGGGTGCCTCCACTGCGACAACGTCAACCCGGATCACATTGCAGGACTCCTCTACTAGAACGGGTGCCTCACCTTCCGGTACAGACCTTCAGGTAAGGGATTGGCGCCGCTTCCAAGTTTAGTTTTAGGGCACGCCAGCTGGCTTCCATCCTGGCGACCTCCTCCTGGTGCCGGGCCAGGCCTTTAGGGTATCCTCCGCTTCTTGCAGCGTAGGGTTTCCAGGCCGGGTGCCCAACGTGTTTCCGTGGCGATCGGGTCGCTTCCGTGGGGGAGAGCTCTGAGTCTGACTGCTCCACCCTTCACACTTCTGCTCGTGTCCATTAGCCATTCTCCAAGTCACATGTGTCATTAGCATCTGGAGAGGGGCCCTCTTTTGTAGGAGGGCGGGACCTCCGTGTTAGTTTCTGCACACTGAGGAGATGAGGAGGCGGAACTGAAGAGCGTGGGGCACGATGTTACATTGCAGTACCATTTCGTGGTCGGCCATCGTTTTCGCGCCACTGAGTGACACCACGAAGAGCACGCCCTTCTTCTTCACCAGTGCCTCGTCGTGACGCAGATAAGGCTGAAAAATGGCAAATACATCTCTGATATTTTAGCAATTCTCAAGCACAAAACCAGTTCAATTCAGGCACACAGGACTCGCTTATGCGACTACAGAATCCTGTTCGTGACGCCCAAGTTGAGTCGCACAGAGCCAGAGGTTTTGGGGGTACTCGGCACCGAGCCCGTCCACTTCTATGGGGTTATGTCACGCTTTACCCGGCAATTGATCAGAGTCTATTTTACTATGTAGAAGTGTATAAACATAAATATATGTATATATAGGTCACAATGACATGTAATATATATATATATATATATGTATTCAATGTGTGTATATTTTGTGTTTACAACGTAAGAAAGGGTGTTTTTTGTTGCGATATTTTGTTCCATAGACTTACATGGACTTCGCTATCGAAATCGATATCGACGATATTTAGTGCTATCGGCGATACAATTTCGATACGATATTTTTTAGATATCGAGCAATATCGCTCAACACTACTCGCCGGATCTTGTGTCTCATCAGGAGCATGTGAGACAAGTGTTGCAGATCTTGCAAATAATAAACTGTACGACAAATGGGAGAAGTGTGTATTCGCTGTACAAGAACTTCAGTTTTTAGGATTCTTGGTGTCAGCCTCCGGTTTCCTATGGACCCTGGAAAGTGAAGGCTGTGCTTGAATGGATCGGCCAGAGGATCTTAAAGCACTGCAGCGTTTCCTGGGGTTTGCTAACTACTACCGGAAATTTATTCGTTAATTTCTCATCTGTTGTCAAACCTCTCACTGACATGACAAAAAAAGGGGACGGATTTTTCTAGGTGGTCTGACAAGCTTGTCAAGCATTTCCTCCTTGAAAAAATGTTTTGCTTCAGCACCCATACTCATCCAACCTGATGCATCACAACCGTTCATTGTGGAGGTAGACGCATCTGACGTAGGAAGGGGTGCGGTATAATCTCAAGGTCCGTCCCCCTGGTAAATTGGCATCCGTGCGCTTTCTTCTCTAAAAAATTGTCGTCCGCCGAGAGGAATTATGATGTCGGCAATAGGGGAACTCTTGGCCATTAAGTTGGCTTTTGAAGAGTGGCGTCACTTTTTGGAGGGGGCAGTCCACCCGGTCACCGTCATTACTGATCCAAAACCTGCTGTATTTAGAGTCTGCTAAACGTCTGAATTCCAGACAAGCTAGATGGTCGTTGTTTTTTACCAGTTTAATTTTGTCGTCACATATCGTCCTGGTCAAAAAATGTAAAGGCTGATGCCTTATCTCGTATTTTCCCGGGGCCGGGAAGACGGATGACCCGGTTTCCTATCTTCAGGAGGGAGTTGTGGTGTCGGCTGTATGCTCTGAGCTTGAGGAGGAGGTATTGGAGGCTCAGGGGGACGCCCCTGTAGGACCTCCGGGAAAACTGTTTGTTCCAGATCAGTTTAAGACAAAAGGTATCGAGGCACATCATAATTCTGCTTTGGCAGGCACCCAGGGAGTAAAGCAACTGTAGATCTCGTTTTCTCGCCGGTTTTGGTGGCCTAACTTAAATAAAGAGGTGGTAACTTTTGTCGCGTCCTGTGGGTATGTGCGCGCTCTTAGACCCCACATACCCGTCCGTCTGAGCCCTTTTAACCGTTGAAAATCCCGGAGCGTCCATGGACCCATCTGTCTATGGACTTCATTACGGACCTTCCCTCCGTCTTCAGGTAAAACTGTCATACTATTGTAGTTGACAGGTTCAGCAAATGGCACATTTATTGCTCTTCCTGCTCTTCCTAATGCTAAACTCTGGCGCAGGTTTCATTGGGGAATTGGAGACTCACGGGTTGCCTTCCGATGTGGTGTCGGATCGGGGGGTCTCAGTTGTGTCCAAATTCTGGAAGGCATTTTGTTCTCGTCGGGGGTTGCAGTTGTAATTTTTCTTCGGCTTTTCAACCGCAGACCAATGGTCAGACAGAGCGTCTGAATCAGAGCTTAGAGACATATCTCCGGTGTTTTGTCTCAGAGAACCAAGAGGAACGTCTTCTTTCTTGCCTCTGGCAGAGTTCGCTTTAACAATAGGCGGAGCGAGTCTACTGTAAGGCCCCGTTTTTTGGGGCATATGGTTTTCACCCCCAGTTTTGTACTTTCAATGGGGGGGCTCTTTCTGGGGTTCCTGAGGAGGAACGATTTTCGTCGTCACTTTTCTTCAGTGTGGAGAGGAAGTGCTTAATAATCTGAGCACTATGGGAACCGAACAAACGTATGGCTGATAGGAGGAGAGTGTCTGGTCCGGACCTAGATGTGACGATCTGGTATGGTTTTGTCTACCAAGAATATAAAACTTAAGGTTCCCTCCTGGAAACTCGGTCCCAGATTTCATCGGGCCATACAGAATCAGTTCAATAGTTAATCCGGTGGCTTTCCGTCTGACCTCCCTCCTACGTTAAAATCCACAATGTGTTTCCACAAATCGTTGCTTAAGGGTACGTGGCACCAGTTATACCGTCACCTCTACCTCCTCCCCAGTGGTGTCAAATGGTAATTTGGAGTTTCAGGTATCGAAGATCATTGACTCACGTCTGAATCGCCGGCCCTTCAGTACCTTGTTCATTGGAGGGGTATGGTCCTGAGGAAGGATGTGGGTTTCTGCGTCGGATATTAACGCAGACCGTTTTGGTTCGGGGCCTTCCACACTACTCACCCAGATAGTCCAGGCCCTGAGGGTCCAGAGGCCCCTCGTAGAAGGGGGGGTACTGTCACGGGTGTGTCGCCTGCGAAGATCGTCGCGATTTTCACACCCTGACTTCGCACAGCTGAGTTTCTGGTGCTGGGTGTTTTTCGGCACTGAGGGAGTTAATTCTTTCTCTCTCGGTCTGGGCTGACCAGCCTCGCCCAGCTGCGATTGATGTTTTGTTATTACTTCCTTCATATACCTGCTGGTCTGCTGGGGAAGTTGCCGGTGAAAGCATTCATTCAGACCAGCAGAGCGGATCGTTTCTGAGAAGACTTAAGCTAGAGTGCCTGTTGTGGTTTTTTCCTCTCCTCGCTTATTGTTTATCTCCTTAACCTTTTGTGTTCCTCTGTAGTGGAATGTTGTATGCAAGGCTGTGTTTTCTTTACCCCTTTCTGTCTCGTTTGTCTTAGACTGTGTGTAAGCTGTGACCTGCCCATTCCCTGTGGTGGTAATCAGGGTCCTTCTCAGGACTAGATTACAGTGGTCAGGGATCTACAGAGACAGGGTTACGCTGGCGGCCTGGACCTCTGTTACCATTAACAGTACCTCCAGGTAGAGGGGACTAGTCAGGACCCCATTCAGGGTCAGCATAGACCCCGGTCCCTCTATTCCAGAGACAGCGTGACACGTACAACAAAATTGACCCACAATACATAGGATATTATGTCAGGTAAGACATTGCTGGCAGATACTATGTAACATGTTGAATTTCTCTATTATATTAAATTTAGAATGATGTCACATTAGATATAGGTTGCTATTTTGAATATATCTGTTATAACGTCGTGACATACGGTGTAGGGGAAAATTGAAATCCCCGTATATATTTCCTGAGTCACACACAGACCTCACTCAGTATATGGATTTGAATGTAATACAAAGAGCAGAAAAACGGTACTTTCCTCAGAGTGTACAGCTGTATACAGTGTAGGGGAAAATTTCAATCTCCGTAAATTTCCGGAGTCAACACAGACGCTCATCAGTAGGTTTGAACGTAATACAAAGAGCAGATATATGGTACTGACTCAGAAACGTACAGCTTATACGGTGTAGGGCAGGGGTGGGATTCACCGGGGAGATTCACAGCCACGATCCGGTACTTTTTTTTTGTTGCCCAGCACTGGTGAGTCACTCAGTCGGGCTCTTCAGGCACCGCGCACTGATACAGCACACCCTGCCGGGCCCCGGCCCCCCGCGCACTGATACAGGCTGCGGCAATTGGGTAGCCCGCATCACAGACAGTCACAGCAGGTGCGCTCAGCCTACTACGCAACGCAGCCTGCGGCCTACCCAGGTGAGCGAGCGGCGCAGCGCGCCGCTGTGGAACTTGGGGTCGGTAAGTATAGTATGGGAAGTGCACCCCTGGGCTAGCCCCATATATCACAGCAGCCCTGTGCAACCCCAGTTCAACTTCTATGGGTCAGCATGCTATATCCGGACCTGCCTGCTAAGCCCAGTGGTGCTGACCCTGGGCCTGTTAGCAGGGCCCGTGTTATGTCACTGTGCCCACAGGCCACAGCCACCAGACCAGGCCATATTCGAATTCCCTCTTCTGGGCCTATGTTTACATTAGTGGAGGAGCCGATGTAAATTCTGTGCCAAAAAGATCAGAAATTTACCCTGAAATGTTCCTGCTTTCCAAGCATCAGTCCAGAGCCACCACTTATTTATCGGCAAAGTATTTGACCCCCAGTGACAGAAGAGCCCACGTCTGCTGCCAATATCTGACCTGGCCCGGGAAGTCCAAATTAGGAGACAAATGACTGAACATTAGTCCATAAATGTTAAATCTGCCTACCCTATGGTGCTCAGTGAATAAGCTGAGGGCTTCATGACACGTAACGTCATGGCAAGGCCTCAGATGATTGCCCGTTGGTGACGCTCGGGCACGCGACACGACGTAGCTGTTACAAAACCAAAACTTGGAGTTTTGGTTGCAAGTCACGAGCTACCTTGAAATCATAGACAGCAATATAATGTTCTTGTGACGGTGATGTCTGCATATTTGCTTTCATTTTTTAGTGTATAAATGGGTGGGCTTTAAAAATGGGTGGGTTTAAAAATAGGTGTGGCTGAAAAATGGGTGGTGGTTTTGACGCACAAAACACAGAACTGTTGTTTAAAAATTTGAATCCCACCCCTGGGTAGGGGAAAATTTCAATCTCCGTATATGTTTCCGGAGTCCCACACAGATAGTCAGCATGTATTGTCCGTGATACCAGCGGTAACACGGTAGAGTGTGAGTAGTGTACAGCTCTATACAGTGTGAGAAAAAATGAACGGTCGGTAACTGTGCAGAAAAAAAGAATAAAAGTATTAGTGCTGTGTAAAAAGCTGTCTGCACAGGCATGTACACACACAATACAGCTATCAGGCAGCCTAGTAACCAGTGCTGCTGCACACAAGAAAATCCTCCCCTGTCATGCACACTAACTGTACAGCACAATTGGTATCAGCACAAGCACAGAAGAACTTCTCTTTCCAGCCCTAACTCTCTCTCTACTGATAAACAAGTCAGGCAACTCTCCCTATTGTTAACCCTTAATGACCAAGCCATTTTGTAGGTTAAAGACCAGGCCAATTTTTACAATTCTGACCACTGTCTCTTTATGAGGTTATAACTCTGGAAACGCTTCTACGGATCTTAGCGATTCTGAGATTGTTTTCTCGTGACATATTGTACTTCATGATAGTGGTAAAATTTCTTCAATATAACTTGCGTTTTTTTATGAAAAAAATGGGAAAATATGGCAAAAATTTTGAAAATTTTGCAATTTTTTAAACTTTAATTTTTTATACCATTAAATTAAGAGATAGTCACAAAAATTAGTTAATAAATAACATTTCCCACATGTCTACTTTACATCAGCACAATTTGGAAACCAAAATTTTTTTTTGTTACGAAGTTAAAGTGTTTAAAAGTTGACCAGCAATTTCTCATTTTTCCAACAAATTACAAAACCATTTTTTTAGGGACCACCTCACATTTAAAGTGAATTTGAGGGGGTCAATATGAACAGAAAATACCCAAAAGTGACACCATTCCTAAAAAAATGCACCCCCAACGTGTTCAAAGCCACATTCAAGAAGTTTTATTAACCCTTTAGGTACTTCACAAGAATTGAAGCAATGTGGAAGGAAAAAATGAACATTTAACTTTTTTTTTCCCAAAATTTTTCTTTCGACACAATTTTTTTTAAATTTTGTCAAGGGTATCAGGAGAAAAGAACCCACAATATTTGTTGTACAATTTCTCCAGAGTACACCGATATACCATGTGTGGGGGTAAACCACTATTTGGGCGCATGGCAGAGCTCGGATGGAAGCAGGCCATTTGACTTTTTTGGCTGGAATTGAGATTGGACGCCATGTCGCATTTGGAGAGTCCCTGTGTGCCTAAACAGTGGAAACCCCCCACAAGTGACCCCATTTTGGAAACTGGACCCCTCAAGGAACTCATCTAAATGTTTGGAGAGAGCTTTTTAAACCCCCAAGGCTTCACAGAAGGTTATAACGTAGAGGCCGTAAAATTAAAAAATCATTTTTTTCCACAAAAATGATCTTTTATCCCAATTATTATTTTCCAAAGGATAAAAGGACCCCAAAATTTATTGTGCAA
Organism: Oophaga sylvatica; assembly: GCA_033576555.1. Taxonomy (NCBI): domain Eukaryota; kingdom Metazoa; phylum Chordata; class Amphibia; order Anura; family Dendrobatidae; genus Oophaga; species Oophaga sylvatica. The sequence goes on from JARQOD010007823.1 coordinate 17,217, forward strand.
TTACCTGATACGCTGATACCCCATAGTTGGGGGTAAACCACTATTTTGGGCCACTTGGCAGAGCTCGAAGGGAAGCAGCGCCATTTGACTTTTTTGGCTGGAATTGAGATTGGATGCCATTGTCGTATTTGGATAGCCCCTGATGGCCTAAACAGTAGAAACCCCCCCAAGTGACTCATTTTTGAAAAAAGACCCCCAAGGAACTTTTCTAGAGTGTGGTGAGCACTTTGAACCCCCAAGGGCTTCACAGAAGTTTATAACGTAGAGCCGTGAAAAAAAAAAATCATATTTTTTTCCACAAAATAATCTTTTGCCCCAAATTTTTATTTTTATAATGGTAACAGGAGAAATAGGACCCCAAAAGCTATTGTGCAATTTGTCCTGAGTACGTTGATATCCCATAATGTGGGGGGGAACCACTATTTTGACGCATGGCGAGCTCGAAAGGGAAGTAGCGCCTTTTTCAAATGCTGACTTTGATGGAATGGCTGGGGTTCATGTCACGTTTGGATAGCCTGATGTGTCTAAACCAGTAGAAACCCCCCACATGACTCCATTTGGAAACTAAACCCCCAAGGAACTTTTTCTAGATGTGTGGTAGCACTTTGAACCCCCAAGGGCTTCACAAAAGTTTTATAACGTAGAGCCGTGAAAATAAAAAAAATCATATTTTTTTTTCCACAAAAATAATCTTTTTGCCCCAAATTTTTATTTTTAAATGGTAACAGGAGAAATAGGACCCCAAAAGCTATTGTGCAATTTGTCCTGAGTACGCTGATAACCCATAGTGGGGGGGAACCACTATTTTGACGCATGGCAGAGATCGGAAGGGAAGGAGACACCGTTTTTAAATGCAGACTTTGATGGGAATGGTCTGCGGGTGTCATGTCGCGCTTGGAGAGCCCCTGATGTGCCTAAACAGTAGAAACCCCCCACAAATGACCCATTTTGCAAACTAGACCCCCCAAGGAACTTATCTAGAGTGTGGTCAGCACTTTGAACCCCCAAGGGCTTCACAGAAGTTTATAACGTAGAGCCGTGAAAATAAAAAAAATCATATTTTTTTCCACAAAAATACCTTTTTGCCCCCAAAATTTTTTTTTTATAAGGGTAAACAGGAGAAATAGGACCCCCAAAAGCTATTGTGCATTTTGTCCTGAGTACGCTGATACCCCATAGCGGGGGGGAACCACGTGTGATCGCCTTACTGCGATCTTTGGGGGCACAATGAACAAATCTACCAAAGGTGAAGAATTGGTTTCTTTTTACGCCGTTCCTCGGCGATATTATGATTAGGCGACTTTATTCCTCGGATCGGTGCGATTACAGCGATACCAGATTTACACCCTTTTTTCTTGTTTAGCTTCTGTCACACTCTAAAAGATGCTTTTTTTTGGGATATTTTTTGTAAGAATTTTTTGCATCGCCGATTTTGAAGAGCTATAATTTTTCCATATTTCGGCCGACAGAGTTACTGGGGCTTATTTTTTGCGGGACGAGCTGACGTATTTATTGGTACCATATTCGGGCACATAACGTTTTTTGATCGCTTCCTATTCCGATTTTTGTGGAGCAGAATGAACAAAAAACCAGCAATTCAGGAATTGGTTTTTTTTTAATTTTTTTTCCCCCGTTCCGCGTGTGGTAAAATTGATAAAGCAGCTTTATTCTTCGGGTCACTACGATTAACAGCGATACCACATTATATATTTTTTTTATGTTTGGCGTTTTTTACACAATAAAGAATTTTATAGAAAAAATAATTATTTTTGCATCAGTTTATTCCGCGAGCTATAACTTTTTTATTTTTTCGCTGATGATGCTGTTATAGTGGCTTGTTTTTTGCGGGACAAGATGACGTTTTCAGCGGTACCATGATTATTTTATATCTGACTTTTTGATCGCGTGTTATTGCACTTTTTCCAAGCGGTATAATGATACCGCTTGGAAAAAGTATAATTTACTACTTTTTTGTGTTTTTTTATACGGCTTTCACTGAAGGGGTTAACTAGGGTTATGCTTTTATAGATGGGATTTTACGGACATGGCGATACCTAACGTGTATTTTTTTTGTTTTTTTTATTTTTTTATTACATAAAAATGTGTATTTTTTAGGGGATTTTTTTATAATTATTTTTTAATATTTTTTTACAATTTTTTTTAAAAAATAATTTTTTTTCAACTTGTCCCTTTATGGGACTTTCACTTTTTTTTTACTTTTGATTGCAGTTACAATGCATTGCAATGCTCTGGCATTGCAATGCATTGCAACTATAGTGGAAGCTGCTGTGACATGATCACAGCAGCTTCCCATAGCTAGATGACCCGGAGGTTGTCATGACAACCCCCGGGTCAATCAAGGCAGAGATCAGGCCCTGCAAATACATTGCGGTGGCGCTGATCTGAGGCAGAGGAGCTCCCGACCCTCTGCCTCCCCCCCTGAGCTCTGCGATCCGCGCTCGATCGCAAGCAGTCAGGGGGTTAACAGCCAGGGGCAGTGGGGGCTCCGCTCCTGGCTGTCAGTGCAGGAAGCCTGGCCACTGCAGCGCCGGCTCCTGCACTGATCGCGCTGGGGAAGCTGAAATTTCAGCTTCTCCTGCGCGATCGCTGCTGTGTTTGTTCAGTCAGATTGACTGACCAATCACAGCGCTGTGAGTGCGGGGACCGACGGCAAAGGTCCCCGCACCGCTTGCCGTGCCTGTCAGCTGTCTGTGACAGCTGTCGGCACTGATCTACCACTGCGTGTTTACACGCAGTGGTAGATCAAAGGCATGACGTGCAGAGTCCGTCCTGGTGCCGAACTGGCACCTTGCCATGACGGACTCTGCACGTCAGTGGACATTAAGGGGTTAAATCGGCAGAAGTAAAATGGAGGTCGGCGCTCAGGGCTTTTATAGACACTATGACGCCCCCCAAAGCAAGCCAATCACTGCAATGTCCTTCTCCAAGATGGTGGTGGATGCTGCACATGTCATCTCATTGCCCACAGTGTAAGTCCTTGCTCATTGGCTGAAAAAGGCGCCTGAAAGCATTCTAGGAAATTAGACTCTGGCGCTCGTTTTGGCGACCACATGGCCGACTGCACGCTATGGTCGGGTTTCGGCCAACGAAACCCGACTTTGGCGAAAGTCGGCGACTTTTGAATCTGACCCGACCTGTTTTCGCTCACTCTACACAGCATGTGTTTTTAATACTTCCTTCGTTAAATAGATTTGGTTCAGGTGATTCACCTAATCAGGAGCACATTAAGTAGAAGAGGTGTACTCTGGTTGGAATTCAACTGACACTGGAATGGAATGGCTGTCAGACATGTAGAGAAGCTGATTTTTTAAAACTGTGCAGTGGTCTCTTAATTTTTGCCAGAGCTGTACATTTGAGTTTGAGGCTTGGACTTATTGTATGTCTTCTGTAGTAAAAGTCCTAGAGAAACTACTAAATATCAGCAACTAATAAAATCTTGGCCTTCACAACTTCTATATTCATTATGTTTGTTGAATCTTTATTAAATTAGTCCACCATCTGACTACACCATTCATACAGGAAACAGTCTGCATATTTATTTTAGGATAAGCTTACACTTTGCTGCTGGTCATTTGTCAGGTGCACAAGGCATACTGTAATCAGGGGAAATTTACTATCTATGATGCTTGGCAGTACAAACTATACTATGCAGCTGCTGTGCCTCATTAAATCGAATTGGCCAAAATCGAATTTATAATTTAAATTTAGCTTTAGTTCATTATAAATGGGTTTGTATTTTCTGAATGGCAGTGGACTCATCTGATAAGGGTTGTAATCCAGCATACGCTAGACCTTTTAATTGTGCATTATCTATCTTGTGTTGTACGATACTGTAATGGAGTTTGAAAGTTTTAACTTGCTCTTTCTGTTATGATAAAGTCACATGAATTAAAAAAACAAAAAAAACTTTTTTTAATTGTATTTTCTAACCTTCTTTGAAAGTGTATGTCTCATTTCAATAAAGTTTTCAGAATATGATGTCAGGTGTTACATTGGGCCAGATTTACATATCCCGTAAACGAACCACTGTGCTCTACTGGCTTAGGGTCTCTTGAACAGATTTGACAGCCTCATATTTTATCCATGGGGCTGTTGTATTTATTTCAGGAAATCGCCAGTTGTGCATCGCGTCCATTATGAGACTGCAAAACACTGATATGTGAATCCTGCCATATATGATTTGTATCCTTGATTTTCCTCCTACAGGCTGTATCCCCAGTTTTTCTTTTAGTTAGTGATGGAGAAGTGTTGATATAATGTCTCCCATTACACTGCACAATATTTAAAAATATGGCATACTGCAGTTAGAATATGCCGTTACTTTATGTTCAGGCGGTGATCCATTCTCTAGTGATTCGCACCTGTCTCAGTGTTCTTCCATTATTCTGCCAACCTATGCTTTTCTTAAAATTGTGCTCTACAAGTTACCTGGCATAACCTTTGTAACACCATTCCCTAGGCATTTTAAGGCCCAGTTAGGCATATTCCTGGGTATGAATATTAATACTATCATGTTGAGCTACTGTGTTTTTTCTGTTGCTGTAATTTCCCTTTACTCTGTGATTTCTGCAATCAGCACCTATGGCTCTCATAGACCACTATTTAGCCCATCATTTGCTATAAGCATCTCAAACTGATGCTTAGAGTCACATTACTTGCATTTGGGGCTTGCTAGCCCATTGTTTGCTGCTAGCATCATAAACTGGTATTATAGACTGTTCTCACTACGGACAAATTCTATGGATTCTACATGGTTGAGTGCAGCTGGAATAGTTTCTAGTAAGCCAAAGCTATGGACAAGTCCTGTGGGATGCATGCCTGGTTCATTTTAATTAATGTTAGCTTCCCGACATTGGCTGCGACAGGCAGATGCACCTGTTTGTGATCACACCCCCTGCCATGCTAAACATATGATCCGACAGTACACTTGCCGCAGGCCAGGCCACACCTCCAAGGCATAAAGAGCAAGATCAGGCCATGGTCCAGTTTGGTAGACCCATAATTCCGCATCACTTTACATTTTAGAGGGGAAATGATGATAATAATTTTATTTCTATATCGCCAACATATTCCGCAGCACTTTACATTTAGAGTGGACTTGGACAGACAATAAAAGACATTACAGAATAACCATAATCACATAAAACAACAAATACCAAGATGAATGAGGGCTTCGCTCACAAGCTTACAATCTATCAGATTGTAATCTCATCTCAATCTATAAATGGGAAGGACTTCATCAGTTAGTACGTGAAGACGCGTGAACGTGTACTCTTCCACCATATGTTGTAACGCTGCCTCCGTCTAATATGGGGCCATATTAGATGATGGTGCCCGATGTGGTGTGCTGAGAAATTTTTGACACATTTCGGCTATGCTAACCGGCCTTCTAATGTGGTGGTGAGCCCTAACTGCATTGGCACTTCCTCCTCTGCCCTTTTTCTTCTACTGAGCCCCCATTATCAGGTTGGAACAGAGTTAGTAGTGCCTCTACCAGGGTGCCCTGTATTCATGCATCTTGCGATTTTATTCAGTGAGGAAGTAATGATGGTATGTTGCCCTTGTAGTGGGGATCCAGCAGGGTAGTCACCCAGTAATCAGTAGTGGTAACAATCTTATTCAGGCACAGCAGTATGTATGGCTCATGTGTGCTCTGCTGCCCAGAGCAATGACAAGCTGTCCTCGGTAGGAGATGTATGGTCTGGGTCTTCTGTTTTTCCCCCCAGCCATGCTCCAGTGATGCCCATGAGCTGCTTTGAGGCCACCCTGCTGTGAAGAAGGTTCCTCCTCCAGTCCTCATGCTCCCAAACTGTACCCTGGATGGACAATTTGTAACCTGGCCGCTGTTGGAACAGGATCTAACCCTTCGAAACATGTGTGGACAACAGGCTTGATAACAGTATGAATTGGTCCTGTTCCTCCTCCTCCTTGTGTCACCACCTCATCTATCATCACCCTGAAATGTTTTTTCCAGCAGGCATAGAAGTGGTTAAGAGATGAGTGAATTGTTTGGATTTGGCCCCCGCAATCTGATTTTGACATATTCGTGCATATTTTGAACACCTATTCGGGCCGAATATATGTCTTTAGATCGGTTCCGAAACATATTCGGTATTTCTACTCCCATTGACTCTAATGTTGTTCGGCGTGTTTCGAAGAATATTGCAAAAACAATATTCGATTCCGATCGTATTCGGAACCGAATCCGAACAAATTAGCTCATCTCGAATCATCATGCTGCCATGTATTCGAACAAAGCCAATTGGCAGACATGTCCTGTATGAAGGCACACTCATTGGTCGTGAAGGGGTGTTGTTCCGCATAACGACTCGTGCTGCAGCTGAAAACTCCATTGTTGCCTGCCGCTGCTCGCACAATCCTCCAGCATATGCAATGTGGAGTTCCACCTTGTTATAGAGGCGGTGAGCTGGAAGGCACAAGTGATGCTGCAGTTCAGACAGGTGAGCAGCAGCAGGGTGAGAACAAGCGCACACACGCCTGCACTTTCAGCAGCACTCTGACTATGTGGGTAATTTTTAAGGAAACTCTGCACCACCAAAATTCAGCACATTGCCAGGCAAAGGATGCATGTCAAACCGGTTAGGCACAGGGACCTGTTCTGAGATTTTGGCAGTTATCGCACACCACAAGTTCTGCTTGAGATTGACCAACAGGAACCATTCATATGTTCATATGTATGCTGTTTGATCCCAATAATGTAAGGAAAGTAACAACAGGTAGTTGACTGAAAGTACAATGCACGTCTGATTGTCTGGGAGCCCTACTTACACAGGCAACCAACAGATGGAGACCAACAGGAGTCCTCCACATTTAAAAAATTTGTCACACACTACTAAATTGGCATCGATTTTCCACTGAGTAAAAACAGTAAAATAGGCCTCTGACACACCTTCTACTACAGGCAACCCACCAAATACTCAACTGGAGTCTCCACATGCAAAAAATTGTTTGTAACATCAGCAGAGTAGCAACAGCAGTCACAGAAGACACCACAAAGGTGGCACAGACTGCATAATGCGAGGTCACTGCATGACACTAAAAACTACACCATTGCCTAGTCTGCTCAGTCTCCCTCACTGGGGTGCAAAAGTCATTGGAGATTCTTGACTTGTTCATTTTGATGACAGTTAGGCGGTCTACACTTTCAGAGGACAGACGGATGCGCATATCCGTGAGGCACAACCAGCAGCACTGAAGACACATTCTGAAAGAACGCTGGCTGCCAGGCAGACAAAACCTCCAATTGTGACAGGTGAGCTCAGGCCACTCTTCCATCTTTGAAAAACAAATGCAAAGGGTCCAACACCCCCCCTTTGGCATTTATATTGAGCCCAATATTCCTGCACCATCCTTTCCATTCATTCACAACATGTCAGTCTTTTACTCTGTTCTGCTGATGCACGGGTTTGGTCTAAAAAATGTGTGAAATGACTCACAGAAATTGCTTATGCCACTTCACAGCTGCTGAGCTAATCTTTTGAGATGACGCCTTGACATTGTTGTGAATGTGCTAAAAATGGTTTCTGAGCAGAGGCTCCCTCTGGTGGTTACTGACAGTACTGAACCTTTCAGCGAGGATGGCAATCTGGGATCACGGACTGGTCTGATATGAGGGAGGTTCCCTCCCATGATGGTTTGCCGGTGATCAATTGTTCTTGTCTCAATTGTGGTTCTGGTTCATTTGGAAGCTTGCTGAGTCTTGCTGCATCTTCTGCTATCAGTAAGATATTTTCTGCTTTTATTTTGTGCTTGCTTTTTGCATTGTTCCCTGCACTTCTGTGGAGGTCAGCCAGTCCCCTCCGGGGGGCTTGTGCTCCTCCATTTATCTGGAGCCACTGTTGTTTGTTCATTTGCTTTTTCTTGTTTTTTTCAGTGGCTGCGGCTTAGTTTTTAAACCAGAGAACTGATTTAGGTGGTAGAGGTCGTGTGATCTCAGGGTTTTTTTGCAATCAGTAGAGTTGGTATTTTTAGGGTTTTTATTTTTATTGCAGTGAGTATCCTTTCCTGGTACTTTCTGTCTAGACAGATTGGGCCCAGCGTTTTGCTCATTCTATTTTCTGTCTGTGTCCTCACTTCTTCTTGTCTAACCGCCATTTACATGTTTGGGGGCTTCCTATTTTCTTTGGGGATCTGCTCCGGGGCAGATTAGCTTTCATCTTTCTGCCTTTAGGTGTAGTTATCTCTCAGGCTGTGACGAGGCGTCTAGGATCAACGTAGGAACGCTCCACGGCTACCTCTATTTGTGGTTAGTTTCAGGTTACTGGCAATCCAATAGGTTCCAGCCTCTCTGGTGTATTGCCATTTTTTGCTTACTCTCCTCAGCTACCAAAACATAAAACATACACCGGCCAAAACTGAAAATGATATGGTACTCACAGAAGGGGGAAAAAAAGTGTGGGAAAAAAAAAATTTGTCAGAGTTGTCAGAGATTATTTTTTTTTCCCTGTTTGTTGCATTTTTTTTTCCCCTCTTTTTCTCTGGGTGCTGAGGAGGATTTTTTTCTCTCAATGGAGCTTGCACAGTTGTTTGGCCGTGTTGATCAGCTTGGGCCAATGAGGTTCGGAGTATTGCTACCTAACTTGTGGTTGCCAGTTGGGGAACCTAGGTTTTTCCCCATGCCAGATTTGTTTTAAGGTCGGGCTAAATTTCTAAATTTTTAAAAAAATAACTGTAAGTTGTTTTTTGCCTTAAAGCCAAAGTCCTCAGGAAACGAGCAAAAGGCAGGTTCAAATTGTCATCTCTCTCCTGCGCGGCGTCCCAGGATTGGGCTTTTTTCCGGGACCCCCTGGGGATCCTTTTTGAAAGATATTGATCTTTTTTCTGTCTCGGGGGTTATTGTCCCAATGAAATAATGTCACTGATCAAGCGGGAAAAAACTTTGTTGGCTTTTAAATCAGGGCTTGAAAAATGCTGATGTACTGTCAGGAAATTCCGAAAGTGGGCATCCTGACCAAGGAATGATAAATGCTTTGGCACCCTTTTTCGGAAGGGGCGTCAGAAAGTAAAGGATTTTTAAGGGGGATTCCCTGCCCCCCTCTGGTCTCAATGATTCAATGTATTGGCAAATTTCAAATTAAACAGACGTTTAAAAGTGACGCAGAGGTTGCATGAGATAGTGTTGCCTTTGGGGCCAGCTTTTTAAGCCCATGCGTTTTGATGTGACTTTGGGGCAAAGCGCATGAGTTTCGTAGCTTAATGGGTTATGTTTCTATTTGTGGTGACGCCTCTCATGCTATTTCAGTCTCCCTAAAGGGAAGACTTTTTTGCACCCCTCATTGTCTTGGGTATGTTCAGACTAAATTTCTGTTGACTTTTTACCCTGTTTGCTCCCTGTCCACATATTCTGCTAGGATTTGTTGATTCAGGAGCAGCTATTAACCGATGGATTTTGAACTTTGCAAACGTTGGGTTTCCCCCAGATCCCCCTGCGGAATTTCTATTCCCCAAAGGGGCATTAATTCTCCCCCCTTTGGGGGGGAACAAACCCCATTTTTCTCTCGGTGAAATAGGGGTTGAAACCAGATCATCAGGAGATTGCAAATTTCTGGTGCTGTAAAAACTGCATTGCTTTATTTTTACTAGGTCCTTGGTTAAGTCCAAACCTTTTTGGTTTGGAAATCTTTTGTCTGGACCAGTTGGGTGCCCAATGTGTTAATGCCACACTCCTGTTTTTTCGCCTTCCCCCAGATCAGGATGTTCCTAAATTTTTGACTGATTTTTCGGAGGTTTTTAGTGAAAAAAAATCTGCATCCTTGCCCCCCTCACAGGAGCTATGATTGCGCTATTAAAATTAGTGCCTGGTGATAAAATTTCTAAAGGTCGCCTTTTTAACCTTGTCTGAAACCTGAACACGATGCTATCGATCTTAAAACAAGGATCATTGGGAAGGGGCATTCACCATCCTCTTCACCCTTGGGTGCGGTTTTTTCTTTGTGGCCAAAAAGGATGGTTCATTGGGCCATGTATTAAAATTCGCTCTTGAATAAGACCCCGTAAGTAAAATTTCCGTTACCCTTGATTTCTGACCTTTTTCCGGGGAAAAAGTGTAGTTGGTTTACCAAGCTTGACTCAGGGGGTGCAAACCTTATTCGCATTAGCACGGGGATGAATGGAAGGGTGTTTAATACCCCAGAGGGGCTTTTGAGTACCTGAGATTCCCTTTGGGCTCACAATGCTCCTTCTGTCTTCCAGTCCTTCAGAATGACATTTTCAGGGATTTTGTGGATAAATTTCAAGATTGTTTTTTTTGGATGATATCTTGTTTTTCAATGATGGACTTCAGTGAAACATGTTCGGACTGTTTTTTCCAGATTTTGAGAGAGAATGCTCTGTATGTGAAGGGATCAAAGTGTCTTTTGGCATACAGAGGATCTCATTTGGGATTATTTTGCCCCCCCTGTTATTGAAATGGCCCGGGGAAGGTTAAAGGGCCCTCTGGGGATTGGGTTAACCCAAATTTTATTAAGGCTCTTCAAAGATTTTGGGGGTTTTCCAATTTTTATCGAAAAAATTTTTGGTAATTTCTTTTTTAGGGGTTAAACCCCTTGACTGTTTTTTCCAAAAAAAAGGGTTTTTAAAAAGGTAATTTTTGGGCCCCCTGAGGCAGTCTCGGGGGTTCCCCAAAAATTTTTAAACAGAGATTCATTCTGCTCCTGTTCTAGGGGAGCCTGATGTTTCTTTTGGCCAAAATTTTAGGTGGGGTTTGATGCCCCCTAAATTGGGGGGGGGTGCCTTTTTTTCCCCCCAAAAAGATAGAGACCCTAAGGTAACCCTTGTCCTTTTTTTTCTCGAAAATTTTCCCCAACTGAAAGTAATTATGCGGGGTTTTTCCCCGGGGTTTTGGGGGCCCAAAAAAGGGGCCCCTTGGGAAAAGGGGAAAATTTGGGGGAAAAACCAAAAAATCAGGTGGTGGTCCCCCACGGCCCCCTAAGAATCGGTTTTAACCCAAAACAGCCAATTTACTTAACCCCCAGACGGCCCCGGTGGGCCTTTTTTTTCACACTTTTTAAATTTTTTGGTTTTTTTCTTCCTGGCACTAAAAAATTTTTTAAGGGGGACCCCTTTTGAGGAGTTTTTTTTGCGGACTTTTCCGGTTAAACTGATCCTACTGAAAAATTTGAAAAGGGTGTATTCCCCTTTCCCCCCTTTTCCCCCCCTTTTTAAAAAGGGGGTCGGAAAAAGGGTGTGGAGGAAAAACCCCGGGAGCTTTTGCCCTTTTGGGAAATTTTTTTGTCCCAACCAGTGGAAGAAGATGTGATGCCGGGGGATTCATTGTTCCACGTTGGCTGGTCACCCCGGGGTTTTTTTTTGGCCCCCGGGGGCTTGGTGAGACGGCCTTTTTTTTGTGGCCTATTGGGGCTGTGACGTGGGGGAATTTGTGCCCCCCTTGGGGACTTGCTCTCACTCCAAGCCTTGTTCGCTCTAGGGTTTTTGGTTAAAAATACCTGTCCCAAAAGAGGCCGGGGCCCCCAAAACCTATGGATTTTTTTTCCGGGGACCCCCCTTTTTTTTCCCCGAAATTTTCCCTTTCTTTGGGTAAATCGGGGGATGGTTTTTCCCCAAGATGAAAAAATTTTTTTCCCTTTTCCCTAAGTTCCCTTTCCCCCCTCCGAATTGGCCCCTTTGGGGTCCTTCAGCACGTGATTTTTTTAAAACGGGGGAAATTCTGGAGAACATTGTGCGACAAGGAGTCCATTTTTTTTTCCCCAGATTTTGGAGGACATTTTTTTCTAAATTGGGGTTTTCAATTATTTTTTTTCTGTTTACCTCACCCCAATGGCAAACCGAGAGAAAACCAGACCTTGGAGTTTTATTTGGTTTTTTTGTGTCTGTTATCAAGAAAAGGGTCTCTTTTTGCCTTTGGCTGATTTTGCATTAAATTTTAAAGGGCTGCTCTGCCCCTTGGGGGTCCCAAATTTTTTTTCCCCCAATTTTGGGTTTTAAAACCCCTCGATTTTTTGGGGGACGGGGGGGGGGCTTCTGTCTGCCGGGGGTTTTGACTCTGTTGTGGGGGGGAAAGCCCCCAGTTTAAAAGGAAAACCGGGGGGGGGGGAAAAGAGGTTGTTTTTTCTCCAGGGAGGGCCCCAACGGTTTCCAAAAACCGGCAGGGGGACGGGGGGCCCCGGGGTTTAAATTTTGTGGGGGTTTTGGTTTGGTTTTCCAAAAAGAAATCCCCCTTGAGGGTTGCCCCCCAAATTAAAAGCCTAGGTTCATTGGCCTTTTTATAAGATTGGGGAGATTTTTAAACCCCTTTTTTCCTTCCGTTTGCTTTTCCAGGGACTTTAAAAGATCCAAACGTTTTCCACAGTCCTTATTGAAGAGGTTTGTTGAGCGGGGGTTCCTGTGGCTGCCCTTTGACCCTTTTTGGGTTTTGGGGGGCCCCAATGGGGGAGTATTTGGTTTGGGGAAATTTGGGGTTCTCCTTTTTCTGGGGCGGAAACTCCAGTTTTTTGGTTAATTTTGGGGGGTTTTATGGTCGGAGGCCCCAAATTTTTGGGTGTTTGTTTTTGGGCATCCTTCTGGGGGACTGTTTTCCTTTTCCTTTCACCAAAACTAAAAAGACGACCTGGTTGCACGGGGGGAGGGTTGGGGGGAAACCCCCCCCAAGGGGGGTACTTTTTTAAAAAATTTTAAAAAAGGTTTCGAGAAAAAGGCTCCCTCTGGGGGTTAAAGGGGCAGTTCTGAACCTTTCAGCGGGGGAAGGGGAATCTGGGATCACGGACTGGTCTGTTTTTAAGGGGGTTCCCCCCCCATGAGGTTTGCCGGTGCAATTGTTCTTGCCCCCCAATTGTGGTTTTCCGGGGTTTTTTTGGAACCCCTTTCTGGTCTTCCCCCCCCATTTTCGTACAGTTTTGATATTTTCGGGGTTTTATTTTTGGGGCTTGCTTTTTGCATTGTTCCCGCATTTTTGTGGAGGTCACCCCAAGGGCCCCCCCGGGGGGCTTTTTCCCCCTTTATCTGGGCCACTTTTTGTTTTTCCCCTTTGTTTTTTTTGTTTTTTCGGGGCTGGGCTTATTTTTTTTAAAACCAGGAACTGATTTAGGGGGTTTTGAGGGTGGGGGATTCAGGGGGTTTTTGGGGACTCGAAAATTGGGGGTTTTTTTTTTGGGTTTTTTTTTTGGTTTTCGTGATTCCCCTTTTTCCTTTTAACTTTTCTGTCTGGGCCCCTTGGGCCCCCCGCGTTTTCTCTTTTTATTTTTCTTTCTGTGTCCGTACTTCTTCTTGTCTAACCCCCATTACATTTTTGGGGGGTTCCCAATTTTTTTGGGGGCTGTCCGGGGCAGATAGCTTTCTTCTTTTTGCCTTTAGGTTGTTATCTCTCAGGCTTTTGAGGGGGGCTTTTAGGTCAATGTGGAAAACGCTCCTGGCTACCTCTATTTTTGTGGTTAGTTCAGGTTTACTCCCCAAACCAATGGTTTTTCCCGCCCTCGGGGGTTTTGGGGCCTTTTTTTCTTACTCTCCTCAGTACCAAAACAAACCCCGAATTCCGGGTTGGGGTGTTTGGAATTGGAAAAAACTTCTGTGTCCCCCACTGCGTTTTGGGGGAAAAAAACCCCTCTTAAGATTGGGGTTTCAAGGGATTTTTGGTTTCTCCAGCATGGAAAACCCCCTTTCCCCGGGGGGCTAGGCATCTGGCAAATTTTTCTCTTGTACCGAAAAAATAAAAGTAGCAAAACAGAAAAACAACTATTTTTAAATCTAAGAATACAGGCATCTTTTTGAAGATAGGCAGTAAAAGGGGGCTCATATTTGGGGGCGTTCCATGAATCCTTTTGGGGGCGGGGTTTGGGGGGGAAAATAAAAATTGCTTCTCTGTCCCCCGCCCAAAACATAGAAAAGCGAGGGGAGATCATTATCCTCTTCATTTCCTGACTGTTACCATCCATACCTGTCCTTCCATTTGTTCCTCAGCTCCTGCACCTTCACTAACGCTTGTTTTGCCCCATGAGCCCCCTCAATCGCAAAAATTCACCCTTCCAGGGGACCCCCCTTGTGCAACTTTCCCCAAAATTTGAGATATTGTTTTCCTTTCCCCGCCCCTTTCTGTTTTTCCCCTTTCCTTTTTGGGCCACCACCCCTCATGCAGACTTTTAAAAAAGGGGTGTCCTGCATGTAGAGGGGCGGGAAAAAGGATGCTGATATGGAAAATTTCAGCGTTAACCATTTTAAAAAAACCTTTTTTTAAAATGAAAAGGGTGGGGAAAAATGCTTCATTTTTTCCCCCTTCCGCAAACGTGATTTGCACCAGTTCATACTGCTTTGGCCCCGGCTAGGGAAAAAGGAAAAAAAACCCCAAGGATTTTATCTTTTTCTGACACTTTTACTGAAACCCTGTGAAAAAAGGGGAAATTTCCCCTATGTCAAAACTCGAAAATCAAATTTTTTGCCGGTAATTAAAAAAAAACCTCTGTGCAATGACCTGCGGGGTGATCATGGAGGGGAGCCAAGCGAAGGCTTTTTTTTAAAAAGTGCACCCCGCCCCGGGTTTGGGGGAGAAAAATTGCGCCCACCATTTTTGGGGGTGTGAGGCATGCAAGGCATGGGGTGTGTGGGGTTTTCCCCAGCGGGGACCGCCACCATTTTTTAAAATGTTTTTCGTAAAAGGTTTTTTTCCCGGGGCCCCGGTTTCCCGGGGGAAACAGACATTGTTTTAACTGGTCGGGGTACTGTTCCCCCAATTTTTTTAGTTTGTGACTGGATCCCCAAAGGGCCCTTTTTAATTTTAACCTACCAAAATTTTAAAGGCCATGCCCCGCGCAGTCAGAGGGGGGATTCTATCTCCCCGTTGGAATGTGTGTTTTCTTTGCTTTGGGCCATGTAAAAGGAAGGGGAAACCCCTTTTTTTAAAGTGACCAAAAAAGGGGGGGCGGGGGGGGTCCCCGGGCTGAAAGGGGGGGTTTAAAAAACCGGACAAAAATGCGGGGCTGTGGGGTGGGGGTGCAGGAAAAATTTTTAAAGGGGGATTGACAAAAATGTTTTGTCACACAAAAATGGGGGGAATGCCCAAATTTTTTAAAAAGCTAAAGTGTTTAATAAAACCCCAAAATGGGGGTTTCTGTGTCTGGAGACATATTTTTAAAAAAATTTTTTACAGTAAAAAGGGGAAAGGGGGAACACCCGTTTGGGGGATGGGACAGCCGGGGGGTTGGCGGACTTGCTTTTCTGCTTTTAGCACAGTGGGGGTTTCCCCCACTAAGGATGTTTAACGGGAAAAGTGCCAGCCCTCCCCTAGTAAAAAAAATTTTGCAATTTTTAAATTTTGGGGTTGGGGTTTTTTTTTAAAATTTTTGGAGATAACGTTTTGCGGGGGGCATCATTTTTTGTTTTAAAAAAAGGGGCCCGGTGGGGGAACCCTTGCCGCCCCGGAACTGAAAAAATCGGGGGCCGGGGGGGGGGCCCCCCCCGAGTTGGGGGGATGTTTTCATTTTGTCATAGTTGCATCACTTTGTGTTTTGTGGGGGAAAAATGCAACGTAACCCCCTCACTTCCTCCCCCCTCCCCCCCCCTTTTGCTGACTACTCAGCTGCGTAATCTGGGATCACAGCAAAAGGGGCTAAAACCTCATTGTATCCCTCTGTTTTCACAATCCCCCCGTGGGGACCCCCCCTCTTTTTCCGCCCTTATTTTCCCCAGTTTTAGTTGCTTGCACCCGGTAATTTTTTTAGAATTATCCCCCCCCTTGGGGAAAAATTGGTGAAAGGGCTGGAAAATTTGCTCGGACCCTTTTTGTCTAGGCCCCGGACCAACATTAAAAAATTTGAGGGGAAAATTAAAACAGGTGCTTTCCTTTTTTTGGGTTCTGTGATTCTTCAGAGCGACTTCTGATGCCCTGGAATAGAATTTTCCGGGAACAGTTCTTGGGGGACAGACCCATCTGTGGGGGTTCCCCAAAGTCATTTTTGGGGCCTTTTTTGGAAAAATTTGAACCCCGTTGGGAAAATTAAAAAGGGTTGATTGTTTTTTTTGCCAACCTTTTGGAGGAAAATTTAAATTTTGTGGTTTTTTTAAGGTTTTTGGGAAAAGGAAGGGGGAAAAGGGGGGGGCCCCCAAATTTATGTTAATCTCCTTTTGCCTTTTTCCCCTGGACCAAAATCCTCTTTAAGGCCATCCCAAGACTACCTTTTTTCGGCTCCAAAAAAAAATTTTTTTTGCCATCCAGTAACCCCATATTGTCAGTGGGGGTTTGAATAGTACTAGACGGGGTTAGCTTTCAATTTTAATTTTCCCCCTTAAAACCCCTTTTACCTAACATCAACCCTATCCTCCCCTTTCCCCGACCTCGCTTTTTTCCCCCCCCATGTTTTTTGTAGCCTTCCCCCCCTTGTAACCCCCAAAATTTACAATTAGGCCCCCAACCTTCAATTTTTCCCGTCCTAAAAAAAAAAAAACACTATTTAAATTTTTTTGATAGTGTGCCCCAAAGTATTCTAACGATTTGTAACTGGAAAAAAAGGCCCCTTTCATTTGTCAAGAAATGCAGTTTTATCACAAACAAAATTTGGTTAGCTAAAACACGTGGTAAAAAATTTTTTGGAATTTTTCCTTTTTTATGACAAAAAAAGGAAAAATAGTGAAAAGAAAAACTTAAAAACTAAAAAAATAATAAAAAAATTAAAAATTTAAAAATAAAAAAATAAAAGCCCAAAACGCTTTTCCCCGGGGTTCCCGAATTTAAAAAAAAATAAAACTCATAAAAAAGGGCCGGACAAAAAATGATGGTACCCCAAAAAAAATTTGGGGCCAAAAAGGCATTTTTTAAATTTAAGTTTTTCCCCTAATTAGCATCAGGTGCCCCACAATATTGAATCAGTGTGGGGCCCCGTATAGGGGGGCCGATACTAAAAAAAATGTTTGGGGCATGGTGGTATCAAAATCAACATAAACCCAAAAGGAAGTGAAAAAAAAGATTATCTCGTACAATGAAAAATTTTATCAAAAATTAAACAGTCCCCCCATTATTTTTTAAGGGCCCAAAAAACCCGCTGCAGCAAAAAAAACCCCACTTCTCATCTCCATACCCTTTCCCTTTTCTCAAAAAACCCCATACAGTTTTCAAAAAACCTTAATTTCCCTTTCCCCGCCCCCCAGCACCCCCCCCCCCCCCCCCTCATCTCAGTGAAGACTTTGCCTCTTTTTTCCCCAAGGGGAAGATTAAACATCGACACATTTTTGGGGGCAAAAACCCCCCCCGACCCCTTCCCCCTAACTCCCCCCGCCCCCCTCCTTAAAACCAACTTTTCCATCATTCCCCGAAGTTTTTACTTTTTCACCCCTACTCTAAATCACATCCAAACCTGTGCTTTTTAAACCCATCCCCCCCCCAACCCAAACCTCACCACAGTCTTCCCCCCAAAACCCAAACCCCCTCTTAAAACCTTTTACTAACAACTGGGGTTTTCCGTCAAGATTTTTAAAAACCTGCCTCTTTTAAAAACCACCCAAAAAAAACCCTCCCCTTAAACCCCCTTTTTTTCTAGAAAACGCCCTTATCATTTCCCCCCCCGAAAGCCTAAAACTACGGGAAAAAACAGTCCATCTTGAACTTTTCCCCCCCACCCCTTTTTTGTCCCCTTTGGGGCCACTTAAAATTGGTTTTTGGCCAAAACCACTCCACTGAAACCCCCCCCAAGGGGGCCCAATGACCTTTTAAACCCAAATTTAGCCCCAACAAAACCCCCACTCTGTCCTCCTCCTCCGGGGCCCGTCTTTGCCTTTGACAAAAGTGGCCATTCCCTTTTTTCACGCCCCCTCATCTCTTTGTATAAGGGTTTGGGCCCCTTTCTTGGAATTGCGTCATCCCCAACAGCCCCGGCTTTCAGCGTCTCCCCCTCGCCCCAAAAACCCCTTCTCAAAAAAACCCCAAAACCGTCGGAATCCCGAATTTTAGCCCCGGGGGGCCTTTTCTTTTTCCCATTTAAAATTTTGGCCCCGGACAGCTCATGCAACCCCCGGGGTTTGAATATCACCTCTATGTGACCCACCAGATTACATCTCGGGAAAACCAAATCACCTTTTCCCAAAAATAGAATCCCTTTTAAAGTCTGTCCACTATGTATTCTTCCCCTTTCCCCTAGATTTCTAAAAAATTTAATTTTGGGCAAAACAAATTCATCATTTTTTTCCCCCAAACCAAAACAACCCCCCAAAAGGGGAACCCTTTTCCCTTTAAATTTTAAAGACTGCCCCCCCTCTCCCTTTTCCCACAACTCGCTGCCTCGGGGGGTTTCCTTGAAAACTGATCTCTTTTTAAAAAACCCATACCAAGGGCCCCTTTAAAATTCCCCTCGACTTCAACCCCAAAAAAAAATTTTACGGGTTTTCCTAAAAATTTCCCCACCAAGAAAAATGCAAAAAAAACCCAAAACTTTTTTTTCCCCCATCATCTGCCCCTCGGACTTTTTCAACCTCCCCCTCTGTGGGGCCTTTTCCCCCCCCAACACTCGCGCCCCCCCCAACTATTTAAAAAACCGCTGCCCGACTAATTTTCCCCTGTCCCCCCGTATTCCCCCCCTCTCCCCTTGTCAAAAAAACCCGCAATGGCTCCCCATTAAAACCCCAAAAAATCCAGTTTTAAAAAACCCAATACAAGACCTACAAAACCATTTTCCCAACTGGGTCCCCCATTTTAACTGTGAAATGTCTCCCCTTTTTTACCTGCACTTAAAACCCCCCCTTTTCCCACAAACTCCTTTTCTCCTCCCCCCCTTTTCTTTTCCCTTCCCACAATCGCATACAAGATTTTCCCCGCCCCCTCCCCCCACTCTGAAACCCCTTTAAAACCCAACATTTTTAACCTTTTCCCCCCATGGAAACCTCCCCAAAAAAACCCCAAGACCTACCTTTTTTGACAAGCCTAAAACCTGCAGTAATACCGATCCACCAAACCACTGCCGACCAAAACCCAAAACCCCGCCTTTTTGTTCCTAACCCATCCCTTGTAGAATGGAGCCCTTGCGGGCAGGTTTTTCCTTTCTCCTATAAAACCGTCGGGACTTGTTTTTGTTTAAGATTACTGTACTTTTTTTTATTAGTAACCCCAACTCACTGTAAAGTGCCATGAAATAAATGGGGCTTAAAATAAAAAAATAAATAACCTTTTGGAGATTAGAAAAAAAATTTTTGAAAAAATTTTCAAGGTAAAAAAATTTTTAAAAAACCTCTCCAATGAGGGTTGATGTTCCTTTTTACTACAATTGCGCATATTATTCAAAAATTTTTTAACCCATGGGGGTGTAGCCCCCAACCTCCGGCCCGGCCGGCAGGAGGAAATTGATGAAAAATCAAGGACGGATAATCGAATGGGAAAAAAAGAGCCCAGGAAAACTTTAAAATATTAAAAATGAAAAACCCCAACTCAAGGAACATCAAAATAAAAAGCACCATTGGGGGTTGTTTCCCCAAATGGACTTCAAAGGGGAGAAAAACCAAGGAGGACAAAACCTTTTTGGAAAAAAAAATCATAAAAAAAAACCCAAAATGGAAAAATTTCCAAAACAAATTTTTACAAACCCCATGCTTTCTTTTGGGAAGGCCTTGGACAGTTTTGACCCCAAAAAAAAACTTTTTTTTGGAAGGGGGCATCAATCTATGTTCACAATTTAAAAAAGAAAAAATTCAAAAAAAAAAAACAAATGGGCCCAATTTAAAAAAATGGGGGGAGGGCTCGTTATGAACTGGGGGGGTGGGTTGCTTCATCTTGGGGAAAAGGGTGTTGAATTTTTTTGCAGGGGAAAAAAAAAAATCCCCAAGACTAAAAAAGGGATTTCAAAAAGAGAAAATTGGGGGCTTTCCCCGTTCAGAAAGCTTTTTCCAGTGCAGGTCATGTGTTTTTTGAAAAAAGGATTAACCCCAAAGCACAAAAATAAAAAAAAACCCCAAAAATTGGCTAAGAGGAAAAAACCCTTGGCTATTCTGAAGTGGCCCCTTTTAAAAGAGGCCCCCCGAACCCCCAATTTCCATTGAGCATCCCCTTTGGGAAAAAGCTGGAAAAAAGCCCTCGGAAAAGGCAAAAAATTTAGCAACCCAAAACAACTGGAGCGTTTCTTTTGAGGGTGGGCCCAAAATACCCGTCGAGAGGTACTGAAAAGGGGCTCATTGAAAAGTTACAGGAATCATTTATTGCAGTGAAAATTGGGCTCAAAAAAAGGTTTTTTCTGTCCAGGCCATTTTTGAGGTTTTTTTATTTTTTTTTTTTCTGGGGGGAAAAATGGGGTTAAAAGCAAGTCTGACTTTCACTTTTTAATTTTCCCTAGTTTTTTAAAAAAGATTAATTTCTTTGTCAGATTTAAGTTATTTCCTGTCACCTTGTGCGTGTCATGATCCGCCAGAGTTTGTTTTTTCCTTCCTCTTTTTCTGCCCCTGGTCATTATTTTCCCTGGGCACTGGTTTATGCCCCGGGGGTTAATTCCCTTACCTTTCCCCCATGTCTTTTTTGCTGCTCTGCTCCGCCTCGTTTTTGGACCCCCTTGCTGGGCCCCGGGGGGGGGGGAAAAGGGGGGGGGGGGCGGGGGGGGCTATTTCCCAGTTTTTGGGCTTACAACCTCCGGTTCAGGCACCTAAAGGTTTCATGGTTGGCAACCTCTTCCTCCCAATTATTACCCAAAATCCCCGGCTTTCAGGGGTTTTCGTATTTGGGGGGGGTTAAAAAAAAAGGGGAAAAAAAAAAAAGGCCCAACTTTTGTTAAATCCGCCTCTTTTTTCCCCTCCTTTAAAACAAACAAGGG
>JARQOD010007824.1:0-37979 GCA_033576555.1 Oophaga sylvatica
TGCCCTAAATTCTCCCCACAACCAGCTGCCCGGGCTCTTACCAGACTGCTGCCCAGATTCTTCTCATAACAGGGCCCCTTTCTTGGCCCACACAGTGTAATGCCCATTTGCCCTGTAGCAGGTTCTCCCAACCAGCTGCCTCGGGCTCTTTACCAGGAGCTGCTGCCTAATTCTTCTCATAGACAGGCCTTCTTGGCCCCACACAGTGTAATCCCATTAGCCTGTAAGCATTCTCCCCAAACCGCTGCCTCGGGCTCTTAGAGCTGCTGCCTCAGATTCTTCTCATAGTACAGGGCCCTTTCTTGGCCCCACAGTGTAATGCCCATTATGCCTGTAAGCACTTCCCACAACCAGCGCCCGGCTTTCCAGAGCTGCCTCAGATCTTCTCATAGTACAGGCCCCTTTCTTGGCCCCACAGTGTAATGCCCCATTATGCCCTGTAACAGTTCTCCCACAACCAGCTCTGGGCTCTTTACCGGAGTGCTAGTTCTCTCAATTCCCTTTTTGTACACCTTATGCCCAACTGTAAGCCCAGCCTTCTCCCCACACATCTCGCTTACGGCTGCTGCTCAGATTCTTCTTACAGGCCTCTGCCTCCAAATTATGCCCCATTATGCCCTTTGACACAGTTCAAACCATGCCTGGTCTTTCCCAGAGCTTGCCTCAGTTCTTCTTATACAGGGCCCCTTCTTCCCAACAGGTTATGCCCCATATTGCCCTGTAAGCAGGTTCTCCCCACAACCAGCTGCTCGGCTCTTTACCAGAGCTGCTGCCTCAGATTCTTTCTTACAGGGCCCTTTCTTGGCCCACACAGTGTAATGCCCATTATGCCCTGTAAGCGCTTCTCCCACAACCACGCTGGCCTTCGGCTCTTACCCAAGGGATGCTGTGCCTCAAGTTCTTCCAACAGGGCCCGCTTGCCCAATTTCCATACCTTAAGCTTCTCCCACACAGTTGCCCGCTTAAGCTGCTCTCACATTCTCTCTTTCAAGTTCCCGGTTTCTGTGGCCCCCGTTATGCCCATACCCTGTAAGCCTTCCCAACAGTCTCCCTACCAGGAGCTGCTGCCTCTACATCTCTGACAGGGCCCTTCTTGGCCACAGGCTTCCTATGCCCAAAGGATTCCCACATCGGCCTTTACAGACTGTGCAATTCTTCCAAACAGGGCCCTTTCTTGCCACACAGTGTAATGCCCATATGCCCGTAAGCAGCTTTCTCCCCACACAGTGCCTTGGCCTTTACCAGGAGTGCTCCTCAACCAATACAGCCCTTCTTGGCCCACACAGGTAATGCCCATTTCCTGTAAGCGCTTCTCCCACAACAGTGTCGGCCTTTACCAGAGCTGCTCAGATTCTTCCAAGTACAGGGCCCTTTCTTGGCCCCACAGTGTAATGCCCCATATGCCCTTAGCACCTCCCACACACTGCCTCGGCTTTACCAGAGCTGCTGCCTCAGATTCTTCTCTATACAGGGCCCTTCTTGCCCCACACATGTAATGCCCCATTTCCTTGCACAGGTTCCCTCCCCACCAACAGCTGCCTCCCTACGGCTTCTTCGATCTGGGCCCATTCTTATACAGGGCCCCTTTTGCCCAGTTAAGCCCACAACCTGTAAGCGGTTTCCCAAGCGTGCCTCGATCTTTTAGAGGCCCTTTCCCCACAGTAATGCCCCTTGGCCCACACAGTTATCCCCACCCGTAGCGGTCTTCCACAACAGCTGCCTCTTTTACAGAGTGCTCCATTTCTGTCACCCTTTTGCCCAACTGTAAGCCCCTTATCCCTAACAGCTTCTCCCACACCACGCTCGCTCTTTCAGTACTGCCCTTCTTTCCATGTAAGGCCCTTTTGCCCAGTGATCCCCTTAACCCCTAGCTTCTCCACAGCTGCCTCTCTCTTACAGGGCTCTGCCCAACTTAGTCATGGCCCTTTCTTCCCACACAGTATGCCCCTTACCGTAAGCGCTTCTCCCCAAGCTGCAGGCCTTTCCCAGACGCTGCCTCGATTCTTTAAGACGGCCTTTCCCCAAGTAATGCCCTTTGCCCAACAGTTCCCCACAACCAGCTGCTTCTCTTTACAGTGCTGCTCTTTCCAAGACAGGGCCCTTTTTCCGAAGCCCATTATGCCTAAAGTTACCCCAACAGCCTGTCTTTCCCAACCGCTGCTCGATCTTTCAAGACGGCCTTCTTCCAAACAGGGCCCCTTTATGCCCTGTAAGATTCCCCAAACCAGCGTCCTCGCCACCAGCTCTGCCTCAGATCTCTGTCAGGCCTTTCTTGGCCTCCCACACGTGTAGTTAGCCTATACCACACCAGCTCGGCTACCAGAGGGCTGATTTTCAGTCAGGCCTTCTTGGCCAACATAAGCCATTTCGACGTCTCCCACACGCTGTTTTACGATGTGCTAATTTTATATAGGCCCTTCTTGCCACATGTACCCTATGCGTAACGTCTCCAAACAGCTCCTCCTCTTACCAGGCTGCTGCTAGATTTCATAGTAGTTCTGCCAAAGTGAAGCCTTATGCCTGTAAGCATTCTCCAACACCGCTCTTTACAGGACGGCTAGTCTTCAGTACGCTTTCTTGCACCATGTAAGCCATAGCCTAGAGTCCACAACACTGCTGGGCTTCCAAGCTGCGTCAATTCTCATATACAGGCCCTTCTTGCCAACAGTGTAGCCATTACCTAAGTCTCACCTGCTGGCTCTCCAGACTTGCATTCTTCTAGAAGGGCCTCTGGCCACAAGTTGCCTCTGTAAGCAGTCTTTCTCCCCACAACCAGCTGCCTCGGGCTCTTTACCAGGGGCTGCTGCCTCAGATTCTTCTCATAGTACAGGGCCCCTTTCTTGGCCCCACACAGTGTAATGCCCCATTATGCCCTGTAAGCAGGTTCTCCCCACAACCAGCTGCTCGGCTCTTTACCAGAGCTGCTGCCTCAGATTCTTCTCATAGTACAGGGCCCCTTTCTTGGCCCCACACAGTGTAATGCCCCATTATGCCCTGTAAGCAGCTTCTCCCACAACCAGCTGCCTCGGGCTCTTTACCAGGAGCTGCTGCCTCAGATTCTTCTCATAGTACAGGGCCCCTTTCTTGGCCCCACACAGTGTAATGCCCCATTATGCCCTGTAAGCAGGTTCTCCCCACAACCAGCTGCCTCGGGCTCTTTACCACGAGCTGCTGCCTCAGATTCTTCCTCTTTCTTGGCCCCACCGTGAAGCATGGAGGAGGTGGTGTGATGGTGTGGGGGTGCTTTGCTGGTGACACTGTTGGGGATTTATTCAGAATTGAAGCGGTGACCGGTCCAGCTCACCCCAAACCATCTCTATTGGGTTCAGGTCTGGTGACTGTGGAGGCCAGGTCATCTGGCGTAGCACCCCAACACTCTCCTTCTTGGTCAAATAGCCCTTACACAGTCTGGAGGTGTTTGGGGTCATTGTCCTGTTGAAAAATAAATGATGGTCCAACTAAACGCAAACCGCATGGAATAGCATGCCGCTGCAAGATGCTGTGGTAGCCATGCTGGTTCAGTATGCCTTCAATTTTGAATAAATCCCCAACAGTGTCACCAGCAAAGCCCCCCCCCCCACACCATCACACCACCTCCTTCATGCTTCACGGTGGGAACCAGGCATGTAGAGTCCATCCGTTCACCTTTTCTGCATGCAAAGCAGTAATCAAAGTAAAAGGTAGCTACTGTGAAGAACCTAGAATATAAGACATATTTTCAGTTGTTTCACACTTTTTTGTAAAGTGTAATGTATAATTCCACATGTGATAATTCATAGTTTTGATGCCTTCAGTGTGATTCTACAATTTTCATAGCCATGAAAATACAGAAAAATCATTGAATAAGAAGGTGTGTCCAAACTTTTGGTCTGTACTGTATATATATAATATATATATATATATATATATTATATATATATATATATATATATATATATATATATATAGACTGTATATATGTTTTCACGAATATTTGAGGCAGGTACCTTTCCTACTTTGGAGCTGGCTAATTGGATCCGAGCATGCTCAATTAAAAAAAAACAAATCCATCTCCGGATTCCTTTATTTGACGGATCCGGCGCCCATAGACTTCCATTCTAGCAAACGATGGACGGCGACGGATCCGTCGCTGTCCGTTTTTTTGATGTACACAAACGATCCTTTGTTCGTTGTCTCCGGCCGCCGGACAAATAATTTTCGACGCATCCGGCGAACGACGGATGAAACGTGAGGACATCCATCACAATCCATCGCTTATACAAGTCAATGAGAAAAAATGGATCCGTCGGCATCAGTCACGGGATGCGTTTTTTTTTTTCAAAATTTCATGGATTGCGACTGATAGCAAAAAACTGATGTGTGAAAGGTAACTTATTGGAGGCTGCCTCTGGCCCGGCCTAATAGACCTTCATACATTGCAGCCCAGACACCATTATTAGGCCTGTAAGTATGGTAGTAACTAGGCCGCCCCATACTATCCAGTACTTGGAGGCGGGGGCATTCAGCCGAACTCTGTCACTCCTTCCTAGATGCCATGTTTGCTTTTCACACCAGCAACTGGTTAAACTTTAATGGTTTTGTTGCAGCCTCATCTGTGCCGTCCCTGCGGTGTACATCTATGTTCTGGGGCCCAAAAGAGTTAATTTATTTTTAATGAATGTTTAACATGTTAAAAATTATAAAATGTGTCTTCTGCTCTTTCCATGTTTTTTTCTTCTTACAAGAATTGTTGGAGCCAATTTTCTCTAGAAACATTTTAATATCTGTTTTTTTTCTGGAGTTTTTCTTGTAATATAGGAAAGTCTAAGGCCAGAAATAAACCCCATAAATCACTGTACATGGAGACTTTGGGATCAGATCATTTCTGTCCGTTGTGTTTGTGGAAACAGAAAATCTTTTCTAAAAGCCTCAAACTTCTGTGTGTGAATCAGACCTGAGATCTAACGTGATGAAGATTACAGTGCGGGGAAGAGGGAAACATTCATATAGACGCCGGCGGTGATGGAGTCAGGGACCGACTCTGGACAAATATGTCTCTAGAGCCGCAGTAGAAGCTGAAGATGTCGTCCTCATCATGAAGTAGTTATTCCTCATGTCACGTGTAATGAATATCTCCTGCAGTATTACTAATGCCGATTCCAGGGTCGCTAATGAGAGGAGAATTAGCGTTATGGAAGATGAGTCTATGAGGAACGTATTCAGCTGCCGACTCCGAGGAAGAAACTGCTTGTTGTCTGTGGCCTAAATATATAGGTTTTATTAGTAGATGTAAAGAAGAAAACTAAATCCTGTAAATAATAAATCTCCTCATATTTTCCCTTATTATCTCCAGTAATTGTATTATTACAGGATTCTTATGATGTTACATCGCCTCATCTTCTTCTCATTCAGGTCTCTACAATATCGGATCCTCTCAGTGAAGATCTTCTATAGAAGAGAATTTTCCTGATTTACCCATCAAAGATGGATATGGACAGAGACAAGATGGTGGAGAGGATATTACACCTCACCCTAGAGATCCTCTTCCGTCTCACTGGAGAGGTGAGAGATTCTGATGACGT
Organism: Oophaga sylvatica; assembly: GCA_033576555.1. Lineage (NCBI taxonomy): Eukaryota > Metazoa > Chordata > Amphibia > Anura > Dendrobatidae > Oophaga > Oophaga sylvatica. The sequence goes on from JARQOD010007824.1 coordinate 5,562, forward strand.
CACATTACATCATTCTTATCTATGGGAATAACGGACAGAACTAGAGAGGTGAGGACTCTGGAAATGTCTGTAGTGAGATTTATTAATGTGTCCTCCATTACCAGGATTACACAGTGGTGAAGAAGACCTCTAGTGATCGCTGTCAGGACCCTGTGTCTGAGGGATGGGGAAGACCCCTGAGCCCAATCACGGGCCTCCACCTCACCCCCTGATCCATGAGGACATCAATGACCAGAAGATCCTAGAACTCATCTACAAGATGATTGAGCTGCTGACTGGAGAGGTGACACTGCTGGGAAATTATACAGTAACACTATGAAGGGATCGGGGGATGACGGTATCATTGTATGTGTCAGGTTCCTATAAGGTGTCAGGATGTCGCTGTCTATTTCTCCATGGAGGAGTGGGATTATTTAGAAGGACACAGAGATCTGTACAAGAACGTGATAATGGAGGTTCCCCAGCCCCTCACATCACCAGGTAATAGACAGGACTAAATACACACGGCCTATAATTATCTGTATGTAAAGAATGAATTCACTCCCTGTATGTGTTTCCTCCAGATCTATCCAGTAAGAGGACAACACCAGAGAGATGTCCCCGTCCTCTTCTTCCACAGGACTGTAACCAAGAAGATCCAATGCTCCTCAGGATGATCAGGTAGATGGAGAGAAGGTGTCAGGAGATCTCCCCTATGATGTGTAGGCGGCTGTGAAGGTCTTGTGCTCAGTCTTGTTTTATCCCCCAGTATTATATGTTTTATACTTGTGTAATAAGAACGGTGGAGATGGCAGGATTAGAGCTGATCATAGATGGGACTTCTCCATCTGTCTGTGACTTTTATAATATTTGTTTCAGGGTGAAGATCTGACCCATATTAATACTACAGAGACATATGTGAGGGGTGATGAGCGGTGTAAAGAGGAGATTCCTACATATGACTACCCAGGTGAGTAGTAACCACTAAATGCAGAGAAGTCACAGATTCTTGTCAGTCACCGGCTGTGGCTGCTTTATCGGTGGTGTAGTCCGGCCGTATTACCATGATCACCATTTTGCCTCTAGACCACAACATTCTCCTCCACCCAAACCTGATCAAATGACTTTACAACCTTACAACCTGGAGGATACACTTACCCCCTGGGTTTAGGACAGGGTGGGGAACCTCAGGCCCCATGGCCATTTACGGCCCTCGATGACCTTTTATCCGGCCCCCGAGCAGATTCTCAGGGACTGCTATGCTTTGGCAGGGAGCTGTATTTTGATTGCCACCAGCTCATTAATTTCTTCTTGCTCTGCTTGCTCTGTAAGCACACATGCAGTGTTCACTACTGAACACTGAAGGGCATGCAATGAAAGATTACGTCCTGATACCAGTGCCAGAGTCAGGATGTACTTTGTGGGTGGAGTTTGTATGGCCCCTGAAGGATGATATAAATATCCAAATGGCCCTTGGCAGAAAAAATATTCCCCACCCCTGGTTTAGGAGATGCTGACCGTTACCTGCCCAGATCTGTAAACTATAAAGCCAAATGACAGCGCACGTAGAATGTGCTGATAGATAGAAAATCACTTGAAGAAAATATTATGATGGGCCTGTAAGAGAAAGTGGAGGGTGATGATGCTGTTGGCTTCCTAGATCCCTGAGTTCTTATCGGATGGATCTTCTCTCCCTTCTGTGCTGCTGAATGTCTCATATGGTCCCTACAAGACCAGGTCCAGTCTTTCTGGCCAAACCACTTTTATGATCGATAACATTAAATGTGCAGTGAGGCCAAGTGTGAATTTCTGTACAATAACAGCAGAGTTTCCCTTTATCCGGACTTTTCAATTTGTATTAAAACCAACTAACTTCAAGGAGGATTGTGATAATCTACATAAAACACATCACCCCTGTGCCATGATATATCTCTGAGCTGTGCGTGGCTGATGGCTGTAATATACATTTATTCACCCTGCAGGAGATGTGTTGGCATGGCTCCAGCCCTGGTTTCATGGGTTCACTCCACCTCATAAATTACATTGTTTTTGATCCTAAGAAATTCAGATTACTGCACAATCTCTCCTGAAATGGGGAGCAATATTATTTTCTCTAATCTTCTGGTCAGGATTCATAGTAGCTCCAATGGTCCACCATAAATGACTGTAACTCTGGTTTACTGTTGTTTAATCTGTATTTGTAGTATTCAGTCAATGAGATTCTCGTGCTCTGGGGCGGGGCTGTGGGAGGGGCTTTATGTGGTGCTCTGATTACATATTCATCTGTATTGGCTTATGACAGGTCACTGACCCCTCACTGACCTACCCCCCATTTTTCCATAATGCTTATCCACCATGAGCATGCTTGGCACCATCTTCTATGGTTTCCATATGCCAAGGATTGCCTTGCTCATTATAACACCATTACTGGAATCTGGACTTACACTGGGACCCCTAGGTTTGGACCATGGTGTTACCTGCTATTCTGTGGTATTAGATGGCAAAAAGAATAGTCAGGCAGCTGAGTCAGAACCAGAAGGACAGAACACAGAATCAGAAGACACAAGAGTAGTCAGTAAATGGGCCACGGTCACAACAAGAAACAAATACACAAGCCGCAAGCTGAGCACAGAGGATTGAACCAGAGGAGAACAATGCTGTTTCTGGCAGATTCCGGTCATGTGCTTTGAGCTTTAGTAGGGTGTGGTACTTTCCAATTGGCTTTAGGTAGCAGATTACTCCAGCTGGACAGCAGGAACAGATCCCAGATGAGATTGGACACACCATATGCATGAGCCCTAATGACAGAAAACCAGACTAGTCGAAATCCTCATAAAGTGATTCCATTTTATAAATTAATTCACTGAGGGTTATAATCTATACACATGTGGTCAAAATTGTTGTTACCCCTCGTTTAATGACAAAAAACCCACAATGGTCACAGAAATAACTTGAATCTGACAAAATAAATAATAAATAAAAAAATCTATGAAGATGAACAAATGACAGTCAGACATGGCTTTTCAACCATACTTCCACAGAATTAAAAAATAAATAAAACTCATGAAATAGGCCTGGACAGAAATGATGATACCCCTGAAAATAATGTGACAAAAGGGACATGTTAAATCAAGGTGTGTCCACTAATTGGCATCACAGGTGTCTACAATCTTGGAATTAGTGAGTGGCCTGTACAGATACTCACTGTGCTGTTTAGTGACATGGTGTGTATCATTCTCAACATGGACCAGAGGAAGCGAAGGAAAGAGTTGTCTCAGGAGATTAGAAAGAAAATTATAGACAAACATGTTAAAGGTAGAAGTTATAAGACCATCTCCAAGCAGCTTGATATATTCCTGTGACTACAGTTGCACATATTATTCAGAAATTGAATATCCATGGGACTGTAGCCAACCTTCCTGGACGTGGCCGCAGGAGGATAATTGATGACAAATCAAAGAGACGGATAATACGAATGGTAACAAAAGAGCCCAGAAAAACTTGTACACAGATTAAAGGTGAACTTCAAGCTCAAGGAACATCTGTGTCAGATCGCACCATTCGTCGTTGTATGAGCCAAAGTGGACTTCATGGAGATGACCAAGGAGGACACCATTGTTGAAAAAAAAATCATAAAAAAGCCAGACTGGGATTTGCCAAACTGCATGTTGACAAACCACAAAGCTTCTGGGAGAATGCCCTATGGACACGAGACAAAAATTTAACTTTTTGGCAAGGCACATCAGCTCTATGTTCACAGACGAAAAAATGAAGCATATCAAGAGTAGAACCCTGTCCCTACTGTGAAACATGGAGGAAGCTCTTATGTTCTGGGGCTGCTATGCTGCATCTGTCACAGGGTGTCAAGAATCTGTGCAGGGTACAATGAAATCTCAAGGCTGTCAAGGGGTTTCTAGAGAGAAATGTGCTGCCCAGTGTCAGAAAGCTTGGTCTCAATCGCAGGTCATGAGTCTTGCAACAGGATAATGACCCAAAACACACAGCTAAAAACACCTAAGAATGGCTAAGAGGAAAACATTGGACTATTCTGAAGTGGCTTCTATGAGCCCTGACCTAAATCCTATTGAGCATCTTTGGAAAGAGCAGAAACATGCCGTCTGGAAAAGGCAACCTTCAAACACGAGACAACTGGAGCAGTTTGCTCTTGAGGAGTGGCCAAAATACCTGTGGAGAGGTGCAGAAGTCTCATTGACAGTTACAGGAATCGTTTGATTGCAGTGATTGCCTGAAAAGGTTGTGCAACAAAATATTAACCGTTTCGCGTCAGACTCGCAGGGTGGATTTGATTTAAATCAAACTGATTTAAATCACACGATTTAAATCACTAGTCAGTAAGGCTTGATTTAAATCAGTGATTTAAATCAAAGTTTCTACCTAAATTGTGCTCAAAGTTTCACTTTCATTTTCTTGTCTGCTTGCCCTTCCTCCTCCTCACACTTAGATTCACATTCTTCTTGTGTTGTGCAGATCTACTCCACTCCAAACAATCAGAAACATATTGTCTAACTTCTTGGACTTGGCACTGAAGGGGTTGATTCTGTATTCATAGGTTTGTAGAACAATAGGATTAAGGTCTTTTTCTCAACTCTGTTCATGTTGTAACATTTTTGCCGTGAAGAAGAGGCTGGGACCTCTGCGGAGTCAAATTCCGTTTTGAGAACTGCGTAAGTAAAGCGAGCGTCTGTGATAATATAGGAGAGAAACTGCCCACTAATCCTACAGAAACCTCTGGAAGAGCATGGCATTGTGAATGTTACACATATACAGCCTTTATTCTACTGAGTTAAACAACTCAGCTTTATCTCATGATGGAAGAACCTTTGGATGGTAAAATATTTTCCTCAAAAAGCAGTTTATTGAAAAAAATCCGATTTAAATCAAAAAAATCAGATTTAAATCAAAAAATCCGATTTTTTTGATTTTTTTAAAAAAATCATTGATTTTTATCCACCCTGCGTCAGAGCCTGTTTTTACCTTCATGACCGGGCCAATTTTTTCACTTCTGACCAGTGTCACTTTATGACTTCATAACGCTAAAATGCTTCAATGAATCCTGGTGATTCTGAGAGTGTTTTCTTGTTACATGTTGTACTTTATGATAGTGGTAAAATTTATTTGATATGACTTGTGTTTATTTGTTAAAAAAATGGAAATTTGGCAAAAGTTTTGAAAATTTTGCAATTTTCAAAATGTTAGTTTTTATGCCCTTAAATCAGAGAGTCATAATGCATAAAATAGTTAATAAATAACATTTCCCATATGTCTACTTTACATCAGCACAATTTTGTAAACAATTTTTTTTTTCGTTAGGAAGTTATAAGGGTTCACATTTGACCAGTGATTTCTCATTTTTACAACAAAATTTACAAAACCATTTTTTTTGGGACCACATCACATTTGAAGCGAGTTTGGGGGGTCAATATGACAGAAAATACCCAAAAGTGACACCATTCTAAAACTGCACCCCTCAAGGTACTCAGAACCATGTTGTAGCTGTTTGCGTTCTGACCCAAAGTCAGATATGCCAGATCACCAGTGAGGCCGAATTAGGATTTTACGCCCTTCTTTGACAAGCGCTTGGAGACAAAGAAGACTGCACACACATTGTGAACTAGTCACTTTATCTGATATAATGAAACACGAGGCAGTATTTTATACCATTTACAACAAATATGATTCTATGCATCTCATGTAGCCCCCACCGTCACCTCAGGGTCATACTTTATTTACCATATACCCAGAACATGTTGTAGCTGACTATTTAGACCATATATGATAAGAAGCACAGTTGACCTTTAAAGAGGAGACTGACAGACTGCTGTCTCATGGGAGTAAATTCTAGCAAAGAAAGGCAAAAGACAACTGAAGAATTAAAGGCAAACCATTAACCCTTCTATAACCTTTGCCACGGGGTTAGCTGATGTCCACAAAGGAGATACTGTCTCATTGGTCTATTACCCATGAGGGGGCTTCCTACCTGCTTCGCCCATCCACCCTCAGTGTGGACACTCACTTTCCCTGTCAACAATGGCTATCGGGTCTGTGATACACTACAGAAGGTTCAGCCTTAGATTTTTTCCCCACACTTACCGTATATACTCGAGTATAAGCCGACCCGAGTATAAGCCGACCCCCCTAATTTTGCCACAATAAACTGGGAAAACTTACTGACTCGAGTATAAGCCTAGGGTGGAAAATGAGATTATGCCCTATATGCTGCCCATGTATTATGCCCCCATAGATGCTCCATAGATTGTGCCCCCATAGATGATCCATAGATTTTGCCCCCATAGATGATCCATAGATTGTGCCCCATAGATTGTGCCCATAGATGCTCCATAGATTATGCCCCCATAGATGCTCCACAGATTGTGCCCCATAGATGATCCATAGATTGTGCCCCATAGATGCTCCATAGATTATGCCCCCATAGATGCTCCACAGATTGTGCCCCCATAGATGCTCCACAGATTGTGCCCCCATAGATGCTCCACAGATTGTGCCCCCATAGATGCTCCACAGATTGTGCCCCATAGATGCTCCATAGATTGTGCCCCCATAGATGCTCCATAGATTGTGCCCCCATTGATGCTCCATAGATTGTGCCCCCATAGATTATGCCCGCATATATGATCCATAGATTGTGCCCCCATATATGATCCATAGATTGTGCCCCATAGATTATGCCCCCATATATGATCCATAGATTGTGCCCCCATAGATGATCTATAGATTGTGCCCCCATAGATGATCCATAGATTGTGCCCCCATATATGATCCATAGATTGCCCCATATATGCCCCATAGATTATGCTCCATAGTATAGGCCTCAATTGCTGCTGCAACCGAAAAAAAAAAAGACATACTCACCTCTCGTTGCTGGGGGCCAGGTGCCGGTGTCCTGAGCAGGCGGGGACACCGGCGCGCTATGGGGGACAGGTGCCGGTGTCACCGCTCGCTCAGGGCCCCGGCACCTGAGACATTTACCTGACCCGCTGTCTTCCGGGTCCTCCAGCAGTCAATGATCAGGCAGAGGGCGCTGCGTACACTAATGACGTCATCGCGCCCTCTGCCTGAACATCGCAGCAAGAGGACCCGAGGACACAGCAGAACGGGACAGGTAAATATCACTTATACTTACCCTTCCGCTGGCGCGTCTCTGCCCTGCTCTTCTCCCACGGTCCCGGCGCCTGTGTTCAGCGGGTCACTTGTTACCGCTCATTAAAGTCATGAATATGTGCATATTCATGACTTTAATGAGCGGTACCAGCTGACCGCTGAACACAGGCGTCGGGACCGTGGGAGAAGAGCAGGGGCTGCAGAGACCGCGCCAGCAGAGGGGTAAGTATATAGGACAGCTGCGCTCCCCCTCCCCCGCCGACCCCCTGGTATATGACTCGAATATAAGCCGAGAGGGGACTTTCAGCCCTAAAAAATAGGCTGAAAATCTCAGCTTATATTCGAGTATATACAGTACATTATTCAATAGCTTAGTCAATACATATATTAGCACTGTTACAGCTACCTAAAGCAATAAACAAAACAATAAAAATCTGCATGCAAATCTGTATAATACCAGAAATCCACCCTACTAGGCCACTAAATCACTTGGCTGGATTTAAAAAGGAGTCTCCGTATTGTATTAGGTTCATTAGGAACCTCAAGGAACCTGGAAAACCAGAGTCCATTCTCATTGTGTATGCAGCGTGGTGTTAATACCTTCCATGGCTCCAGAGGCAAGGCTAAGTACGGCATAGTCCTTGCAGATACTGGACTGTTTGTAGAGATCCAACAGTCTTTCGGTTTCTGTCTTTCCATGTCCTTTATAAGAAGAACATGATGTCGAATAAGTTTGTTATCCCAGTCAACATTTAAGAGTTTCTCCTGTGTCTCTGTAAAGTGCAGTACTCCTGTCACTGCCAGCAAGGTGATTAGGAGAACAGTCATTCTGCTGTTGAAAGGACCTTCTTGCAGTGACTGGCGTGGATCCAGGTGGGCTTTCCCTCAAGTTTTACAGAGGTGGATGTGGTCAGCTGGACTTGGAAGGAGCGTCAAATCGTGGGTCTAGGCTCCTTCTCACGTGTCTGCGTATAACCACCCAATCACCTGGATTCAGCTGATACACGTCTGCACTTTCATTAGGATCTGGAATGGATGAGAACACATGTTTATGCACCACATTAAGTCTTTCCTGTAAGGCCTGGACATAGGCTGTCATAGTGTTCCATTTGTAGCACCTGTGGGAAGTACAGACCAGTCTTTGGTGCCCTACCAAACAGGACTTCAAAGGAGACAACCCTGTTTTCCTATTTGGAGTGTGTCTGACTGAAAAGAGTGCAAGAGGCAAGCACTCTACCCAGCTCTTTCCTGTCTCTGCCATGCCTTTAGAATTTTCAGTTTAAAGGGTATGCCACACTGAACAATATCGCTAACGGGATCGCTAAAAAACGTCACTATTTAGCGATCCCGTTAGCGATGTTGTTCAGTGCGGCAGCTGCCAGCGACTAGCTTCCTGCTGTGATCTTGCTCGTCGCTGGAATCGTTCCGGGCCCTATTTTCTCGTCGGCGCTCCCGCTGGGTAAGTATATATCGCTAGTGTGGCACCTTTTCTTAGCGATTTAGCGGTACTTTTGTACCGCTAAAGTCGTTAAGAAGATCGCTAACGGCGATAGCGTCGTTAACTATATCGCTAAATGTGGCCGCACTTTAGCGATATAGAAACAATCCCGCTAGCGATTGCATTAGTATGCGTCGTTATCGCTAGCGGGATTGTTTAGTGTGGCAGTACCTTAAGTGTCCCATTTAGTCTTTCCACTTTCCCACTACTTTGTGGCCTATATGGTATATGAAATACTTGCTGTACACCCAGGGCCTGCATGACTTCCCTCATTATTTCTCCCGTGAAGTGTGTACCCTTATCGCTTTCTATTGTTTCTGGGACAGCATACCTGCAGATCAATTCTTTCATCAGTTTGTCTGCAGTTCTTTTAGCATTTGCACATTTTACCGGGTAGGCTTCCGGCCAACCAGAGAAGAGATCTACACATACTAGGACATATTCATACACTCCTGCTCTGGGTAGCTGTGTGTAGTCAATCTGCAGTCTCTGAAACGGGTAGTGAGGCCTGTCGCTTTCTTTTGGACTTTTACTGTTATACCTGGGTTGTGCTGTGCACAGAAAAGGCATGATTGTACAAATTTTGCAGCTGCGTAACTGAAACCAGGAGCGATCCAGAAGGCATCTACCATGGTACACATGTTACTTTTTGAGGCGTGAGTGGGGCCATGTGTTGCTTGCGCCATAATTGGGAACAGGGATTTTGGCAAACACAATTTATCCTTATTCTCCCATACTCCATTTGAGTTCAGCTCAGCTCCCATTCTCCCCCAGTGTTCCTTCTCTGTTTGGGCAGCTTGTTGCTGGAGGGATTTCAGGACATCTAGGCTCAGTGTGGCTGGAATACGCTGACTCCCTGCCACCGTCCTCTGCTCCCTAGGCCGCCTTTCTGGTACTTTAGCAGCCTCGTCCGCCCTTCTGTTGCCCTCTACCTCCACAGAGTCACCTTTCGTGTGTGCTTTTACCTTGACAATGCCAACCTGGACTGGTAACATCAATGCCTCCATTAATTGTTTCACCAGCTCTGCATTTTTAATGGGCTTACCGGCTGATGTAAGAAACGCTCTGCTTCTCCAGATAGGGCCATAATCATGGGCTATTCCCCATCCATAGTTCGAAAATGTGTAAATATTAGCGACTTTACCTGCAGCGGTTCTACACGCCTCAGTGAGTGCCTTCAACTCTGCCTCCTGTGCTGACATGTGAGAAGGGAGTGGTTCAGCTTGGATCACCTCATGTGAGGATACTACTGCATATCCAGAGTAGAATCATCCATCCTGGTGGTATTTGGAGCCATCTACAAAAAAATTCAAAATCTGCATGAACGTGTGCAAAACCCACTGTCTCCTGACTCATTAGTTCTATGCAGTCATGTTCATGCGTCATGTCAAAGTATTCTTCTTCACTTGCTAATACTGTCACCAATTCCCCCTTTTCTCAATCCACAGGAAGGAGTGTGGCTGGATTCAGGATTGAGGGTGACATACTCAGGAATTAGTAGCGCACATTCAAGTCGGAGCTGTCTGGCCATAGACAGATGTTTTGGTTGAACTTGCACGAGTATGGAGTGGATGTCATCAGGTTGGGAATAAATTGTCAAAGGAAAAGTCAGCGTGATCTCGCATGCCTTTCCCAGTAGTAGTGCAGCTGCACCTACCGCACGGACACACGTAGGCAACCCTCTGATCACTGGGTCTAATTGTGCTGAGTAGTAAGCTATTGGTCTCTGTTTCCCTCCATGTTGTGTCAGTACTGCGGTAGCATGTCCTCCCTGCTCTGTGCAAAACAAGAAAAATGGCTGGTCAGTTTGTAATGCCTAAAGCCCCAGTCACACTAAGTGAGATCGCTGCTGAGTCACAAGTTTTGTGACGCAACAGCGACCTCGCTAGCGATCTCGCTAAGTTTGACACGTACCAGTGATCAGGCCCCTGCTGTGAGATCGCTGGTCGTGTCGGAAATGCCTTTGGTTGTTGAGATCCCGCTGGGTAGCATGGATCAGTGTGTTTGACACCTTTTACCAACGATTTCGCTAGCGACTCAGCACTGAGACACATAGGAGACTCATCGTTACACAGGTCGCTACGGGTCGCCGATCGTTGCTGCGTCGTTGGGAAGATCTGACTGTTTGGCATCTCACCAGCGACCACAAAGCGACACAGCAACAATCCCTGTCAGCTCGTATGGTTGTCAGGATCGCTGCTGCGTCGCTGAGTGTGACGGTACCCTTAAGCCCCCGTCTCACATAGCGATCTCGCTAGCGAGATCGCTGCTGAGTCACTAGTTTTGTGACGCAGCAGCGAGCTCTCCAGCGATATCGCTGTGTGTGACATTCAGCGACGATCAGCCCCCCTGCTGGGTATCGCTGATCGTCGCTGAATGTCCTGGACATTTTTTGATCGCTGGTCTCCCGCTGACAGGCACGCATCGCTGCGTGTGACAGGCGAGAGACCAGCGATCCGCTGGTAACAAAGGTACACAGCGGGTTTCCAGGCGCGGGGCTGTGCCTAGAAACCCGCTGTGTACCTTGGATACCAGCGCCCTGATGCAGGGAGCTGGTAACCAAGGTACACAGCGGTTTCCAGGCACCGCGCAGCGCCTGGAAACCCGATGTGTACCTTTTTTACTAGCTCCCTGCATCAGGGCGCTGGTATCCAACGTACACTGCGGGTAACTAAGCGATGTTACCCGCAGTGTCGCTTGTGCTGATCGCTGCCTGAGCTGCCTGTTTGGCAGCTCAGCAGCGATAATTTAGCGATACACCAGCGATCCTGATCGTTGTCGGGATCGCTGGTGTATCGCTATGTGAGACCCGGGCTTTAGGCCGGGGCTGACACAATGAGCAGTTTGAGAGAGTGGAAGGAATCAATTGCTTCTTGAGTGAGATTATAGGGGTCTGATGGCAAACAGTCATAAAGTGGTTGCATCATGTGAAGCAGACCTTATCCAAGGCCTACAGTAGGTCACCAAGCCTAGGAAAGTGCGTAGATGCTTATGTGACCTGGGTAGAGGGAGATTTTGAATTGCCTGTGTGTAGCCCAGCTGCGCTTGGTGCCACATGTTACCCAGGAGGATGCATGAAAGGTAATTCACAATCACCCGATATTCATTCACACTCCACATTTTCCTGGTACCACCAGAGGGAGCCCTTTAGATTACGCAGATATATAAGGGTGTGGAGAGATAGAGCAATAGACATTCTAGCTCAGAGCTCAGATTACACTAGTCTGTGTCAGAGCATGTTGGAGAGCAGACGAGCTAGTTACCTCAGACATTCTGAGAGGGAACTCTAGCCAGAAAGAAAGACTTATCTGAAAGCCTGAGGACTTCAGCAAACACTCAGCTTATATCGTGGAGTCCAGTGTAGTGGGAAGGATTGCCACTTGGTCTGGTCAAGGTTGAGTCCACTGAGGGTCCAACAGTGAGCGTTTCAGAAAGTAAGCGTGCCGACGCTTGGAGAGCGGTGAAGGGAAGGAAGCTGACATCTACTGCTGTTGTGTTTATGTTAAAGGTGTGAGTAGGACGACAGGCAAGTGGAAAAAGGGAAAGAGAGTGACTGAGGAGAAATAGCAACGATAGCTTACCTCCACTCTGCACTACCGGACACCGGTCCGAGCTTGCTAGTACCTTCACGGCTAGTGGGAAAAACCGGAGACCCTGCTGGACTACAGGTCTCAGAGGGGCCCAACAGTGCTGATACGTAACCGGGATCAGGAAGAACAGGAGTCTAGCAGGACGCTGCAGATAGATACTTAGTTCTGTCCAAAAGAAGGCTCCACCACAATGTCAGCCGGGCGTAGCTGTTTCACACGGAATTATGCTTTGTTTCATGCAAGTCAGAAACTCACACATATGAAGACGTAAGGAGGCCCTACACCTACTCAGTGATTACTGGACGTGCATCCTCCACCCTGAGCAGCTTCCCGGGACGTGCCTGAATCTACCACCAGTAAAGGTACCGAAAGAGACTGTCTTGTGTGTGTCTGCATTATTGCTCCTGCACCTCTACACCGCCATATACTCCGAGGGATCAGTCTCACCTGTGGGAGACTTAACACCTTGCTGCTCCAAACCCTCAGAGGATCTACACTGCAGCGCTGGTCATCCTGACCAGGAACCACAGGTGGCGTCACGAACAATTTCTATCATCCCCTGTAAATATCCCCCTTTTAGTGAGCGCTCAGGGCAACGGACCGAGCTGCGCTACCCGTGACATCCCCCAGTGAAGTGAACGGGCTCGGTGCCGAGTACCCCAAAGCCCTGCTACGTGCGACTCACCTGTTTTCTGTCTTCAGTCAGGTGTCTTGTACCTTCGGCAATACAATGTCTCAAAAATGTCACCTTTTGTTTGCAATACTGTAATTTGTCACATGAGACCTTGCAACCTTTTTCTGCTAAAAAACATAGCAAGGAAACGGTAGCTTCCTTGCAGGACATCTGGTCCGGGCAGCAGAGCAAAAGGTCATCCACGTACTGTAATAGTACTATCTGTGGGTGAGGTGGTTGCCACTGCTCAAGGATCCCTGCCATCGCTGTTGAATAGATGGTGGGGGAGTTCTTTCCCCCTTGCGGGAGGACCGTCCAACAATATTGTTTTCCTTCATGAGTAAAGGAAAACATATTGACAGTCAGGGTGCAGGGGTACAGAGAAAAATGCATTTGTCAAATCAATAACTGTGAAACATGTTGACGTTGCTGGGATCTGTGACAGTAAAGGGTATGCCACACTAAACAATATCGCTAACGGGATCGCTAAAAAACGTCACTATTTAGCGATCCCGTTAGCGATATTGTTCAGTGCGGCAGCTTCCAGCGACGAGCTTCCTGCTGTGATCTCGCTCGTCGCTGGAATCGTTCCGGACCCTATTTCATCGCTGGCGCTCCCGCTGGGTAAGTATCTAATCGCTGTGTGGCACCTTTTCTTAGCGATTTAGCGGTACTTTTGTACCGCTAAAGTCGTTAAGAAGATCGCTAACGGCGATAGCGTCGTTAACTATATCGCTAAATGTGACTGCATTTAGCGATATAGAAACAATCCCGCTAGCGATCTCATTAGTATGCAACGCTAACGAGATCGCTAGCGGGATAGCTTAGTGTGGCAGTACCTTAAGGTGTGTGGGTTGGGGACGATTGAGGTCACACTCTCTGTAACATCATTAATAGCCCTTAAGTCATGAATCATTCTGTAAGTGTCAGGGAACCCTTGGGTCCTTTTTTCTTAATGGGATACAAAGGGGTGTTGCAAGGGGAGGATCTTTGCACTAGAACCCCTGCCTTAACATGCTCTTTAATATCTCTGCTCAGGGCCACTGATTTGGCTAGGCTCAAGGGGTATTGCTTTAAACAAGGAAGAGTGGTTCCTTCTTTTAATTTAATCATGATAGGGGAATGGGCAGCCGACCAACATCAGTTTTTTCCCCTTGCCCAGACAGTGTCTGGCACCTGTCCCATTTCCCCATCCTCAGACATTTTGGTGTTAGTCGTCAGTTTCACTGCTTTTGTCATATACACCATTGCTGCAATCTTACACAAATGTTTATCTGAGAGGGGACTTGTGACTGTAATACCCTCAGGAGAGTACGGTATGGTGGCCTGGATAGCACTCAACACATCTGCTCCCAGTAAATTCATAGGGGTATTGTCACTAACAATAAGTTTTGTAAGTACCTCTTGACTATCTCGTAATTTTAGTCTCATTTGTTTAGTCATTAGGGCTTCCGTCGCTTGTCCCTCCACCCCCACACATTCCACAATCTCGTTAGTAATCATGTCTGGCATTATCAAGTCTTTGTGTACCACAGTCCCGGCTGCCCCAGTGTCAATCAAAAATTCTGCCTCTTTCCCTCCCGGCATTGTTATGGTGGTCATCAAGGCAGGACCAGGTCCGGAGGGGACAAGAACAGGGCACACATTTGTCACTGGGTTGCCAGTTTCCTAGTCTGAATGTGGAGGAGGAGGAAGATTGGTCGGCTTAGTCTCCTTTGTAGGGTTTTTGCAGTGGCTGACGAAATGTCCATTTTCTCCACAATTCCAGCACTTCACTGTTTCTATGTCCTTAGGTCCCTTACTACGTCTCCACTGTTTTCTTTGTGTTCCAGCATACATGACAGGTCGTCTTATTGTCTTTGTCTGTTCAACTCCTTTAGCTACCTTAAGGAGGTCTTTCGGATCTACATTTCTCCATTCAGGTCTGGCTGTCTGTACTGCGTCTCGTAAGCCTTTGTTCATACCGTCAATGAATGCATTTACCAGTATCTTAACATCAAGTGGGTTTATGGGACTGTACCCCATGTCTGCCCATTTCAGCTGTACATCTCTACGCTCTCTCCTTTTTGTTGTGTCACGTCAGTCAGGAGTACAGACTGCTCTGATTGTTTCACTGTAGCCCTTTGTTTTAGTGCTTCACAGTACGTCTCCCCAGACCGTGCAGACTTATCATCCATGCCCCAAGCTTGATCCTTCGCCACATCTGTATGTGCCTTAATTATGTGTCCTAGTACGTCACCTGCCTTTAAACTTACCAAGCTCTCTAGGTCTGCCCAGGTACACTTATATGCCCGCTGTATTTCCCGTATTTGTCTATAAAATGGGAAAGATTGGCTTTCAGGTTTGGGCAGCTGCTGCAGCATAGCCAGCTGGGCAGAGGGGCTCCAGGGATAATACTCCTGTATCTGTCTTACTCTAGTCACCCTTCTTGGTCTTGATGTGGATGTTTCTCTAGAAATGTGTCTGGTGGTGGAGGTGACTGGATAATCGGTGGGGTGACATGCTGTTCTACAGCTTCCCCCCCAAAGGTACACTGCTACTGTCATCTTCCTCCCCAAAGGTCAATGCCCCCACTACTGAGTCAGCTTCCTCTGTCACTACATGTGATCTTGTCCGGACAGGATTTAGTGCAATACGCTTAGGTCAGGTTGCAGCACAGGTCATACAAGTATCTCTCCAGTCTGGATTTGGCTGACAACAGTGTTTACAAGTCCATCTGTCTTGTCTGGGTCTCTGGTTAGACAGATGTGGGTCGGCAGCAGTCATAGTCTTAGATTTTTGTGCATCAAAACAGTCATAATACACCTTATGTCCCACTGTAATCTCTTAACTTCCATATTGTTTTATTTCCTCCGCCACACGACACCATTTATTCACTTGTTGCTCTCTTCTTTTGTCTTTTATCCAACCTCTATTCTCCTCCCTGAAACTGTGCCATTTTTGTACATCCAAACATCCACACTTTGGCATTTTTGCCTTTTTCAATATTGGTCACACATCTTTCACTGCTTCCTTTCCTTCTCTGTCTTTTACAATCTGTATAGCTGTTTTGGATCCCATTGGGGCCCCTGACTGCACACAGAACAAGTTGCCCATGGCTTCAACTTATTCTGCAGACAGCTTATTTTTCTGCAAATGCCCTCTGTGTGCCTGGACCTTGTCTACATGCCACACTTGAGAAAGTCAGATTTAGCTCATCAAGGTTTAGCAGGAAGGCTCTCGTGGCTGTCTCACCCGGTAGACCTACAGGGTGTAACGGGAAGGCTCTTTCAGCTCTCTCACCCGTTAGACCAGCTGACTAAAGTAGGAAGGCCCAGATGTGATAGGCCTCTAACCTACCACACCAGCTCCATGGACAGTGGGAAGGCTCAGGCCTCTCACCCACAACAAAGAGAAAAGCTGACTAAAGTAGGAAGGCCCAGATGTGATAGGCCTCTAACCTACCACACCAGCTCCATGGACAGTGGGAAGGCTCAGGCCTCTCACCCACAACAAAGAGAAAAGCTGACTAAAGTAGGAAGGCCCAGATGTGATAGGCCTCTAACCTACCACACCAGCTCCATGGACAGTGGGAAGACTCAGGCCTCTCACCCACAACAAAAAGAAAAGCTGACTAAAGTAGGAAGGCCCAGATATGATAGGCCTCTCACCTACTAGACCAGCTGTGCAGTCGGCCACCCTCGTTTGCTGATCCTCAATTAGCTGTACATAAATCACACAACTAGAAGCAGGTACAAACACATTTAATGACCAAACAATCACTTACAAATATCCTTCTAAAATAGAAAAATATTTAGACTTGAGAGTCCTCAGTGGTTGATACCTTTTAATGGCTAACTGAAAAGATGGTAACAAATTGCAAGCTTTCGAGACTACTCAGGTCTCTTCATCAGGCATAGACTAATACAACATCTGAAGAATCACATATTTATACACAAAATAGCACAGAAAAAATGCAATAGGTAGGACAAGTGACATGAAGCAGAACTGTCATGGCAGAGGGATTAACATAAATATGACTAGTTCATAGATAAGGAGTGAAGGTTTTATTACCCTCTGATTGGGGTCTGGTATTGTGTTGTGATGACCCTAAAAGGTCAGGGAGGCAGATTCCTTAATTGTTGTAGAACGACATAAAACTCTGGGATATATTCATCCCAGCACTAAGAGTGTCAAAGGTCATCAAAGGTCTTCTAAAATAGGCACCGTATTTTACTTTCAACTTCCAACTTCAACTTACAATATTTCCTTCTACTTCAATGTAATACTGTTGCTTTAAAAACACAAAATCTCCTAGCGTGCTTTAGACCAAGGACAGAAATACAGAGAATCTGTGCAGCTCCATACCCCTCCCATCATGTAGGAGCAGAGATAAGAAATTACAGGCTCCCTCTACACAGAAGGGAGAAACACAAACAATTGTGCAGCGGCTTCATTCACCCCTCCCATCATGTAGGAGCAAAGATAAGAAATTACAGGCTTCCTCTACACAGAAGGGAAAAACACAAACAATTGTGCAGCGGCTTCATTCACCCCTCCCATCATGTAGGAGCAAAGATAAGAAATTACAGGCTCCCTGTACACAGAAGGGAGAAACACAAACAATTGTGCAGCGGCTTCATTCACCCCTCCCATCATGTAGGAGCAGAGATTAAGGGCAATACAGGCTCCTTAAAAAGGCCCATCCGCTTTCATTTTAACTCCACTTAAGTACAAATAAATTACCTTCCTACTCACAGAATGGAAAACACAAAAATTTGGTTGCAGCGGCTTCATCAACCCCTCCCATCAGTAGGAGCAGAGATAAGAAATTACAGGCTCCCTCTACACAGAAGGGAGAAACACAAACAATTGTGCAGCGGCTTCATTCACCCCTCCCATCATGTAGGAGCAAAGATAAGAAATTACAGGCTCCTTACACAGAAGGGAGAAACACAAACAATTGTGCAGCGGCTTCATTCACCCCTCCCATCATATAGGAGCAAGATAAGAAATTACAGGCTCCCTTACACAGAAGGGAGAAACACAAACAATTGTGCAGCGGCTTCATTCACCCCTCCCATCATGTAGGAGCAAGATAAGAAATTACAGGCTTCCTCTACACAGAAGGGAGAAACACAAACAATTGTGCAGCGGCTTCATTCACCCCTCCCATCATGTAAGAGCAAAGATAAGAAATTACAGGCTCCCTCTACACAGAAGGGAGAAAACACAAACAATTGTGCAGCGGCTTCATTCACCCCTCCCATCATATAGGAGCAAGATAAGAAATTACAGGCTCCCTCTACACAGAAGGGAGAAACACAAACAATTGTGCAGCGGCTTCATTCACCCCTCCCATCATGTAGAGCAAAGATAAGAAATTACAGGCTCCCTCTACACAGAAGGGAAAAACACAAACAATTGTGCAGCGCTTCATTCACCCCTCCCATCATATAGGAGCAAGATAAGAAATTACAGGCTCCCTTACACAGAAGGGAGAAACACAAACAATTGTGCAGGGCTTCATTACCCCTCCCATCAGTAAGAGCAAGGATAAGAAATTACAGGCTCCCTCACACAGAAGGGAGAAACACAAACAATTGGCAGCGGCTTCATTCACCCCTCCATCATAAGAGCACAGATAAGAAATTACAGGCTCCCTCTACACAGAAGGGAAAAACACAAACAATTGTGCAGCGCTTCATTCACCCCTCCCATCATATAGGAGCAGAGATAAGAAATTACAGGCTCCCTCTACACAGAAGGGAGAAACACACAAACAATTGTGCAGTGGCTTCATTTACCCCTCCCATCAGGTAAGAGCACGGATAAGAAATTACAGGCTCCCTCCACACAGAAGGGAGAAACACAAACAATTGCGCAGCGGCTTCATTCACCCCTCTAATCAGGCATTCAGTGAAGATAAGAAACCTAGTGTCCTTCGCACACAGAACCAGAATGCAACAGTTCTCAGACTTCATCACTCTCTGCGAACCCTCATCAATCTCTTTTAACCACGGGACTTCACTGTGGGGCCAAATAACTGTATAATGTGAGTAACCCGCCTTGCCCTTTTCTGGCCAAATGTATCCAGGAAACTTTCCAATGTCATGCCACATATAACACGAGCTATAATATCATTACTCAATTAATTCATTCTCAGATGTAGATTGAAACATCTGCAGCGTATCTCTAGGACTCCTTTGCAAAATGGTGTGTGGTTCATTCATATGTGCTCATTCAGGGATTTTTTTTTTTCCTTTCTCCTCTTTCTCTCTTTCCGTGGTCAGTTGATTTTACAAAAAGAAGAGAACAAAAATCCCTTATCTCAATCACTCCGCCTGATTCAGCTCAAAGTGAGTTGAATAATGTCCTCTGTCACATACAGAGGCCACACCTAAGCGGAACCCCTCATCAATCAGGGATTTATTTATATCCCTTATACTCAATTACTCATCTCTCATCTCATTCAGAGGTTCTCATGGACACACAAGGACTCACACAGCCTGCCTGCTATTTTGCACCTTGGAATTAACACAGTTTATGAAACTACAGCAGTGTCCACTGACACTCTTGAGAACACCAAAGCCAACTCCTTTAACAACAAAAACCACAGCCCAATACAAATTACAGCCTCATATGATTTACTGCCAATCCAACATGACGAAATAACAATACTGCACAGTCTATCCCAGCTCTGTGCTACACAGTACACAACCAGTTAGTATTTTGACATACTGACAGATAATACAGAAATGACAGATGACAATTATTACTCTATTATTCAACTCTCATACAGACATAAACATATAAAACACAAACTCACTGGTGATGTCGGTTCTTTGAACCGTGTTTGCAGCCTTTACCCAGAGATATGGAAGACCCAGAGAGATTGCAAGTGCAAAACAAAGTGTAAAAATACAATTTCTCACCTTGTCGCAGCTGGATTTTGCATGTCCAACCTCCCAGGAAGCTCCCACATACAGATTCCGAATAGGCTGGTCACCACGGTCCCTGTTCGGGCGCCAATAACTGTCGTAGCTGTTCGCGTTCTGACCCAAAGTCAGATATGCCAGATCACCAGTGAGGCCGAATTAGGAGTTTACCCCTTCATTGACAAGCGCTTGGAGACAAAGAAGACTGCACACCGATTGTGAAAAGTCACTTTATCTGATATAATGAAACACGAGGCAGCATTTTATACTGTTTACAACAAATATTATTCTATGCAGCTCATGTAGCCCCCACCGTCACCTCAGGGTCATACTTTATTTACCATATACCCAGAAAATGTAGCAGACTATAAAGACCATATATGATAAGAAGCATAGCTGACCTTTAAAGAGGAGCTGACAGACTGCTGTCTCATGGGAATAAATTCTAGCAAAGAAAGACAAAAGGCAACTGAAGAATTAAAGGCGTTAAAGGCAAACTTTTAACCCTTCTGTATCAACCACATTCAAGAAGTTTATTAACCCCTTCCCGACCCATGACGCCTACGTTGGCGTCATGAAAACCTGTGCCATCCCGACCCATGACGCCAACGTAGGCGTCATGCTATAAATCATGTTCCTCCGGGTCGGGTGACCGAAATCACTGAAAGGTCACTCGACCCGCAGGCACAGGACCCCTTGCGCATCACCACAGTGAGGGTGACTTAACCCCCACGTGGTTACGATCGCTCTGATTGGCTGTTAAAAGTGAAACAGCCAATCAGAGCGATTAGTAATATTTCACCACTGAAAAGTGGTGAAATATTACAATCCAGCCATGGCCGATGCTGCAATAGCATCGGCCATGGCTGGACACTGTGTTCCCACCCTCCCCACACCGAGTAACGGTGGTGATCGGCCGCCGCCGATTCATGGCGGCGAACGGTCACCGCCGTTACTATCATCTGCTGGCCGCTCCGATCCTGTCCCCTCCGGTGTTGTGAGCTCCCCCCGCCCTCCGATCACCCCCCACGCCTGTCCTTACCTCCTCCGGTCTTCTGCGGCCTCTTGATCCGTCCCGGTGTCCGCCCGGGACTCTTCATGGGCGCCGCCATCTTGGAAAATGGCGGGCACATGCGCAGTGCGCCTTTCAAAGTACAATTTATTTTGATCACTGTGATAAACTCTCACAGTGATCAAAATAAAAGTAAATGAACCCCCCCCTTTCATAGGTAGGGACAAAAAATAAAATAAAGAATTTTTTTTTTTTCCTTTTAGGCCCTGTCCACACGTTGCGGATTTCGCTGCTGATCCGCAGCTGATTTCGCTGCGGATTTCGCTGCTGATCCGCAGCTGATTTCGCTGCTGATTTCGCTGCTGATCGCAGATTTCGCTGCTGATCCGCAGCTGATTTCGCTGCTGATCCGCAGCGGATTTCGCTGCTGATCCGCAGCTGATCTCGCTGCTGATCCGCAGCGGATTTCGCTGCTGATCCGCAGCTGATTTCGCTGCTGATCCGCAGCGGATTCGCTGCTGATCCGCAGCATTCGTGCTGATCCGCAGCTGATTTCGCTGCTGATCCGCAGCGGATTCCGCTGCTGATCCGCAGCTGATTTCGCTGCTGATCCGCAGCGGATTTCGCTGCTGATCCGCAGCGGATTTCGCTGCTGATCCGCAGCGGATTTAAGCTGCTGATCCGCAGCGGATTCTGCGATTGGCGCTGCGGATCCACAGCAGATCCAGAAACCATGTATAGTACAATGCAAATAAATGGTAAAAAAAACGCTGTGCACATGCTGCGGATTTTTCAGCGCGGATTTGCTGCGGTTTTAAATCCGCAGCATGTCAATTCTTTCTGCGGATTCCGCAGCGTTTTACACCTATTCCATTATAGTCGTAAAACCGCAGGGAAGAACCGCAGCAAATCCGCGCTAAATTCGCAGGTAAAAGGCAGGTCATTTTACCTGCGGATTTTTGAAAAATCTGCAAGTGAATCCGCAACGTGTGCACGGGGCTTCAGGGTTAGGCTGGGTTCATATTGCATTATGGCAGTCCGTTAGATGGACTGCGTTTCACCGCGGTGTAACGCAGTCCGTTAACGCTGCCATTCACCCCATTTGTGTGCGCATCGCAACGCATGCCGTAAAGCGGCATGCGTTCGCGACGTGCTGTCATTCAGTGACGGAGCCTCTGACACGGGCTGCAGCGTCTTGGCTCCGTCACCGCTAGCACAGATGAATCATCTGATGATTCATCTGCGCTAGCGGGTATAGCATAACGCGATCGCGTTATGCTATACCATTACCAGCCGGTCAACGCTACGTGTTGAACGGGCTGGTAAAACGCAATCTGAACCCAGCCTTAGGGTTAGGGTTAGAACTTGGGTTACGGTTAGAATTTGGGTTAGGGTTGGAATTTGGGTTAGGGTTGGAATTAGGGTTGGGATTAGGGTTAGAGTTAGGATAAGTGTTAGGGGTGTTTTGGGGTTAGGGTTGGGATTAGGGTTAGGCTTGTGGTTAGGTTTATGGTTAGAGTTGGGATTGTGTAGGGGTTGGGGGTGTGTTGGGGTTAGGGTTGGAGTTAGAATTGAGGGGTTTCCACTATTTAGGCACATCAGGGGGTCTCCATACGCTACATGGCGCCACCATTGATTCCTGCAAAATTTGCGTTCAGAAAGTCAAACAGTGCTCTGTTATGTTTCAGTAGCTGAGGAGTGCAGGTAAAAAAAGGCAATACACCAGAGCAGTTGGAATCTATGGGATTGCAGTACCCTGACTAACCACCACAACTAGAGGCAGCCGTGGAGCGTTCCTACGTTGGTCCTAGACGCCTCGTCACAGCCTGAGAAACTAACTACACTAAAGATAGAAATAGGAAAGCTATCTGCCCCGGAGCAGAACCCCAAAGATAATAGAAAGCCCCCAAACATGTAATGGCGGTTAGACAAGAGGAAATACTGACACAGAAAGAAAATAGAATGAGCAAACGCTGGGGCCCAAACTATCTAAATAGAAAAGGACAGGAAGGGTACTTACTGCAATCCCAGAAAACCCTGAAAAACACCAACTCTACTAATTTCAAAATCACCTGAGATCACACGACCTCTACCACCTAAATTAGCTCTCTGGTGTAACAAAATCAAAACAGCAGCCACTGAAAAAACTGGAAAAAGCAAAAGAACAAAACTCAGTGGCTGAACTAAACTGAGAAGGCAGAAGCCCCCGGAGGGGACCAGAAGGCCCCCAAAAAAGTGCAGGACAAAATGCAAAAATATAGCAACAACACAAAAGAAGAAAAATTCTTATCTGGTAGCAGGAGATGCAGACACGACACAGCAGGCTACAAGGGAAACTGGAAAGAAGGATTCAGACCAGAACAATTGATCACCGGCAACCCTGATGGGAAAATGACTCCCTTATATAAGACCAGTCAGTAACACCTGATTCCCAGTCCTCACAATCTTCACTAGTACCGCTTGTAACCACCAGAGGGAGCCTCTGCTCAGAACTCATCTCAAACCCATTCACAACAGTACCCCCCCCTTGAGGAGGGGTCACCGAACCCTCATTTGAGCAACCAGGTCGGTCAGGATGAGTTCTATGATAAGCACGGATAAGTCTCCTAGCATGGATGTCCGAAGCAAACACCCAAGAATTGTCTTCCTGACCATAACCTCTCCATTTAACCAAATACTGGAGTCTTCGTCTAGAAAAACGAGAATCCAATATTTTCTCAACCACATACTCCAGATTGCCCTCAACCAAAACAGGGTCAGGAGGCACAGTAGCAGGAACCACTGGCTCAACAAACCTCTTCAACAAGGACTTGTGGAACACGTTATGGATCTTAAATGTCCCTGGAAGAAGCAAACGAAAAGAAACAGGATTAATAATCTCCATGATCTTATAAGGTCCA
Source organism: Oophaga sylvatica (assembly GCA_033576555.1). Lineage (NCBI taxonomy): Eukaryota > Metazoa > Chordata > Amphibia > Anura > Dendrobatidae > Oophaga > Oophaga sylvatica. Next base: position 29,271 of record JARQOD010007824.1, read on the forward strand.
ATGAACCTAGGCTTAAATTTAGGAGATGCTACTCTCATAGGAATATTCTTTGAGGACAACCAGACCAAGTCCCCCACTTTAAACCGAGGACCATCAGCCCTATGCTGGTTAGCAAACCGCTGGGCCTTCTCCTGAGAGAGGGACAACCTCTCCACTACCTGGTCCCAAATCTGTTGCATACGCTCAACAACAGAGTCAACACCCGGACAGACAGAAGCCTCCGTCTGTCCTGAAGAAAATCGAGGGTGAAAACCGGAATTACAGAAAAACGGAGACATCAAAGTGGCAGAGCTAGCCCTATTATTAAGAGCAAACTCAGCCAAAGGCAAAAAAGAGACCCAGTCATCCTGATCAGCAGACACAAAGCATCTTAGATAAGTCTCTAATGTCTGGTTTGTTCTCTCAGTTTGACCATTGGTCTGAGGATGAAATGCCGAGGAGAAAGACAATTGAACACCCAGTTTAGAACAAAAAGTCCTCCAAAATCTGGAAACAAACTGGACTCCTCTGTCAGACACAATGTTCTCAGGAATGCCGTGTAAACGAACCACGTGCTGAAGAAACAACGGCACCAATTCAGAGGAGGAAGGCAACTTAGGTAATGGCACAAGATGTATCATTTTGGAAAACCTATCACAAATTACCCAGATGGTGGTCATTCACTGAGAAACAGGAAGATCGGAAATGAAATCCATAGAGATATGGGTCCATGGTCTCTTGGGCACAGGCAATGGCATCAACAAACCACTAGAGCGAGAGCAAGGCTTGGAGCGAGAGCAAGTCCCGCAGGACTGCACAAATTCCCTGACATCGCGAGACAAGGTAGGCCACCAAAAGGACCGACTAACCAAGTCTCTGGTACCAAAAATTCCGGGATGCCCAGCCAATGCGGAACAATGAATCTCAGACATCACACTCTTTTTCCATTGGTCCGGGACAAACAATTTTCCAACAGGGCAGCGCTCTGGCCTATCCTCCTGACACCCCTCCAGAGCAAGTCTCAAATTGGGCGAGATGGCGGAAAGAACTACACCCTCTTTCAAAATAACAGAAGGATCAGATAACTCAGGAGAGTCCGCAAGGAAACTCCTCGAGAGGGCATCCGCCTTAACATTCTTAGTGCCAGGAAGAAAGGAAACCACAAAATTAAAACGTGTGAAAAACAAGGCCCACCTGGCCTGTCTAGGATTGAGTCGCTTGGCAGATTCCAGATAGACCAGATTCTTATGGTCCGTAAGGACCACCACCTGATGTTTGGCTCCCTCCAGCCAATGTCTCCACTCTTCAAAAGCCCACTTCATGGCCAATAACTCCCGATTACCCACGTCATAATTACGTTCAGTAGGAGAAAATTTTCGAGAGAAAAAGGCACAAGGGTTACTTTTAGAGGTCTCTGGATCTTTTTGGGACAAAACGGCACCTGCCCCAATTTCAGAGGCATCAACCTCCACCTGAAATGGCAGAGAAACATCAGGCTGCCGTAGAACAGGAGCAGAAGTGAATCTCTGCTTAAGTTCCTGAAATGCAGAGACTGCCTCAGGAGGCCAATTCACCACATCAGAACCCTTTCTGGTCAAATCAGTTAATGGTTTAACAATAACAGAGAAATTACCAATAAATTTACGATAAAAATTGGCAAAACCCAAAAATCTCTGAAGAGCCTTTAATGAAGTAGGTTGGACCCAATCACAGATGGCCTGAACCTTGACCGGGTCCATTTCAATAACAGATGGGGACAAAATGAATCCCAGAAATGAGATCTTCTGTACGCCAAAAAGACACTTTGATCCCTTCACATACAGAGCATTATCCCTCAAAATCTGGAACACAGTCCGAACATGTTTCACATGAGAGTCCCAGTCATTAGAAAAAATCAAGATATCATCCAAATAAACAATCAGAAATTTGTCCACAAAATCCCTGAAAATGTCATTCATGATGGACTGGAAGACGGAAGGGGCATTAGTGAGCCCAAAGGGCATCACTAGGTACTCAAAATGCCCTTCAGGGGTATTGAATGCCGTCTTCCATTCATCCCCGTGCTTAATGCGAATAAGGTTATACGCCCCCCTGAGGTCAAGCTTGGTAAACCAAGTAGCGTTTTTCACCCTGGAAAACAGGTCAGAAATCAAGGGTAACGGGTATTGATATTTCACAGTAATATTGTTCAAGAGACGATAATCAATACACGGCCTTAATGAACCATCTTTTTTGGCCACAAAGAAAAAACCGGCACCTGAGGATGGTCTGATATGACCCTTCTCCAATGATTCCTTGATATAAGACCGCATAGCGTCATGTTCAGGTACAGACAAGTTAAAAAGGCGACCTTTAGGGAATTTACTACCTGGCACTAATTCAATAGCGCAGTCATAGCTCCTATGGGGAGGTAAGGATGCAGATTTACTTTCGCTAAACACATCAGAAAAATCAAACAAAAAGTCAGGAACATCCTGAGCTTGGGGGGAGGCAGAAAAAACAGGAGTGTTGGTATTAACACATTGGCAGCCCCAACTGGTTACAGACACAGATTTCCAATCCAAAACAGGATTATGAGACTGTAACCAAGGGAAACCCAGCACGATAATGTCATGCAGATTATATAGAACCAAAAATTTGCAGCACTCCTGGTGATCAGGTTCAACCCTCATTATCACCTGAGTAGAAAACTGGGGTTTATTCTCAGCCAAAGGGGTAGAATCGATCCCCAGTAAGGGAATAGACTTCTGTAGGGTATCAAGGGAAACCCACAACGTTTAGCAAAATCATAATCCATCAGGTTAATAGCTGCTCCAGAATCAACGAAAGCCTGAGCAGAAAATGAGGACAGAGAGCATATCAGAGTGACAGTTAATAAAAACTTAGTCTGAACACTACCCAAGACAACTGAGCGTGCAAAACGTCTTCCCCGCTTAGGGCAGACTGAAATAGCATGAGAGGCATCACCACAGTAGAAACATAACCTATTGCGCTTTCGAAACTCATGACGCTGTGCCCCAGACACCACTCCATCACACTGCATGGGCTCAGAAGCTGGCTCACAAGGCAACACCACTCCACGCATACTTCTCCGCTCACGCAAACGTCTGTCAATTTGAATCGCTAATGACATAGAATCATTGAGACCAGAGGGGATAGGGAATCCCACCATAACATCCTTTACATTATCCGACAGACCCTTCCGGAAAAGGGCCGCCAAAGCGTCGTCATTCCATTTGGTCAGGACTGCCCACCTACGGAATCTCTGACAGTATAACTCAGCGTCATCAAGCCCCTGATTTAATGCCAACAAGGCTTTTTCAGCTTGATCAGTGACATTAGGCTCATCGTACAATAACCCCAAAGCCTGAAAAAACGCATCAACATCACTCAAAACAGGATCCCCAGGTATCAGGGAAAAAGCCCAATCCTGAGGATCGCCGCGCAGGAGAGAGATGATAATTTGAACCTGCTGCGCTGCGTTTCCTGAGGACTTAGATTTTAAGGCAAAAAACAATTTACAATTATTTTTGAAATTCTGAAACTTAGCTCGATCCCCTAAAAACAAATCTGGCATGGGGATCCTAGGTTCCACAACAGGCAACCCAGCAAGATAGATAGCAATACTCCGAACCTCAGTGGCAAGCTGATCCACACGGCCAGACAACTGTGCAAACTCCATTGGGAGAAAAGATCCTCCCCAGCACCCAGAGATACAGAGGGAAAAAAAAAAAAAATGCAACAAACAGAAAAATATCTCTGACAACTCTGACAACCTTTTTTTCTATCACAATATTTTTTCCCTTCTGTGAGTACCATACAATTTTCAATTTTTAGGCCGGTGATACTGTTATGTTTCAGTAGCTGAGGAGTGCAGGTAAAAAAAAAGGCAATACACCAGAGCAGTTGGAATCTATGGGTTGCAGTACCCTGACTAACCACCACAACTAGAGGCAGCCGAGGAGCGTTCCTACGTTGGTCCTAGACGCCTCGTCACAGCCTGAGAAACTAACTACACCTAAAGATAGAAATAGGAAAGCTATCTGCCCCGGAGCAGAACCCCAAAGATAATAGAAAGCCCCCAAACATGTAATGGCGGTTAGACAAGAGGAAATACTGACACAGAAAGAAAATAGAATGAGCAAACGCTGGGGCCCAAACTATCTAAATAGAAAAGGACAGGAAGGGTACTTACTGCAATCCCAGAAAACCCTGAAAAACACCAACTCTACTAATTTCAAAATCACCTGAGATCACACGACCTCTACCACCTAAATTAGCTCTCTGGTGTAACAAAATCAAAACAGCAGCCACTGAAAAAACTGGAAAAAGCAAAAGAACAAAACTCAGTGGCTGAACTAAACTGAGAAGGCAGAAGCCCCCAGAGGGGACCAGAAGGCCCCCAAATAAGTGCAGGACAAAATGCAAAAATATAGCAACAACACAAAAGAAGAAAAATTCTTATCTGGTAGCAGGAGATGCAGACACGACACAGCAGGCTACAAGGGAAACTGGAAAGAAGGATTCAGACCAGAACAATTGATCACCGGCAACCCTGATGGGAAAATGACTCCCTTATATAAGACCAGTCAGTAACACCTGATTCCCAGTCCTCACAATCTTCACTAGTACCGCTTGTAACCACCAGAGGGAGCCTCTGCTCAGAACTCATCTCAAACACATTCACAACAGTGCTCCCTTTATTCCAAGCCCCGACGTATGCCCAAACAGTGGTTTACCCCTACATATGGGGTATCAGCGTACTCTGGAAAAATTGCACAACAACTTTGGGGGTCTAATTTCTCCTGTTAACATTGGGAAAATAAAAAAATTGGGGACTAAAGATCATGTTTGTGGAAAAAATATGATTTTTTTTATTTTCATGCACGGGCGTTATAAACTTCTGTGTAGCCCTTGGAGGTTCAAAGTGCTCACTACACATCTAGATAAGTTCTTTGCGGAGTCTAGTTTCCAAAATGGGGTCACTTGTGGGGAGTTTCTACTGTTTAGGCACATCAGGGGCTCTGCAAACGTATCATGACGCCCGCAGACCATTCCATCAAGTGGGCATTTCAAAACGACACTACTTCCCTTCCGAGCCACGACGTGCGCCCATATAGTAGTTTTCTCCCACATATGGGGTATCAGCGTACTCAGGACAAATTGCACAACATCTTTTGGTGTCTAATTTCTCCTGTTACCCTTGGGAAAACAAAAAAATTGAGGACTAAAAGATCCTGATTATGGAAGAAATATGATTTTTTTATTTTCATGCCCGGGCGTTATAAACTGCTGTGTAGCCCTTGGGGGTTCAAAGTGCTCACCACACATCTAGATAAGTTCTTTGCGGGGTCTAGTTTCCAAAATGGGGTCACTTGTGGGGAGTTTCTACTGTTTAGGCACATCAGGGGCTCTGCAAACCTAACATGACGCCCGCAGATCATTCCATCAAAGTCAGCATTTCAAAACGTTACTACTTCCCTTCCGAGCCCCAACGTGTGCCCGAACAGTGGTTCCCCCCCACATATGGGGTACCAGTGTACTCAGGACAAACTGTACAACAACTTTTGTGGTCCAATTTCTCCTGTTACCCTTGTGAAAATAAAAAATTGCGGGTTAAAAAAATCAGTTTTTGAGGATAAAAATGATTTTTTATTTTCACGGCTCTGCATTATAAACTTCTGTGAAGCACTTGGGGGTTCAAGGTGCTCACCACACATCTGGATAAGTTCCTTTGGGGTCTAGTTTACAAAATGGGGTCACTTGTGGGGGTTTCTACTGTTTAGGCACATCAGGGGCTCTGCCCGCCCGCAGACCATTCCATCAAGTCGGCATTTCAAAGCGTCACTACATCCCTTCCGAGCCCTGACGTGTGCCCAAACAATGGTTCCCCCCCACATATGGGGTACTAACGTACTCAGGACAAACTGGACAACAACTTTTGGGGTCCAATTTCTCCTGTAACCATTGTGAAAATAAAAAATAGTGGGCTAAAAAATCATTTTTTGAGAAAAAAAAAGGATTTTTTTTATTTTCACGGCTCTGCGTTATAAACTTCTGTGAAGCACCTGGGGGTTCAAAGTGCTCACTTTGCATCTAGATAAGTTCCTTAGGGGGTCTAGTTTCCAAAATGGGGTCACTTGTGGGGGAGCTCCAATGTTTAGGCACACAGGGACTCTCCAAATGCGACATGGCAACCGCTAAATATTCCAGCATATTTTCCATTCAAAAAGTCAAATGGCGCTCCTTCCCTACTGAGCCCTGCCGTGCGCCCAAACAGTGGATTATGACCACATATGAGGTTTCTGTGTACTCAGGAGAAATTGCCCAACAAATTTTAGGATCCAATTTATACTGTTGCCCATGTGAAAATGAAAAAACTGAGGCTAAAAGAAATTTTTTGTAAAAAAAAAAGTACTTTCTTTTTTTTTACGGATCAATTTGTGAAGCACCTGGGGGTTCAAAGTGCTCACTATGCATCTAGATAAGTTCCTTAGGGGGTCTAGTTTCCAAAATGGGGTCACTTGTGGGGGAGCTCCAATGTTTAGGCACACAGGGCCCAAACAGTGGTTTATGACCACATATGAGGTATCTGTGTACTCAGGAGAAATTGCCCAACAAATTTTAGGATCCATTTTATCCTGTTGCCCATGTAAAAATGAAAAAATTGATGCTAAAAGAAATTTTTGTTGGAAAAATTAAAATGTCCATTTTTTCCTTCCACGTTGCTTTAGTTCCTGTGAAGCACCTGAAGGGTTAATAATCTTCCAAATTTTAACCCTTTTAAATTCCTAACAAAAAAAAAATGTTGTTCCCAAAATTGTGCTGATGTAAAGTAGACATGTGGGAAATGTTATTTATTAACTATTTTGTGTCACATAACTCTCTGGTTTAACAGAATAAAAATTAAAAATTTGAAAATTACAAAATTTTCAAAATTTTTGCCAAATTTCCATTTTTTTCACAAATAAACGCAAAAATTATCGACCTAAATTTACCACTAACATGAAGCCCAATATGTCACGAAAAAAACAATCTCAGAATCGCTATGATCCGTTGAACCATTCCTGAGTTATTACCTCATAAAGGGACACTGGTCAGAATTGCAAAAAATGGCAAGGTCTTTAAGGTCAAAATAGGCTGGGTCATGAAGGGGTTAACCCTTCAGGTGCTTCTCAGGAATGAATGGAATGTGGAAGGAAGAAATAAACATTTACTTTTCTTTCACAAAAATTTTCCTTTAGACCTTTTTTTTTACTTTCACAAGGGTAACAGGAGAAAATGGACAATACATTTTGTTTTGCAATTTCTCCTGAGCATGCCAATACTCCATATGTGGGGGAAATCTACTGTTTGGGACACGGCAGGGCTCAGAAAGGAAGGTGCGCCATTTGACTTTTTGAATGTAAAATATGCTGGAATAAAAAGCTGTTACCATGTCCCGTTTGTAGAGGCCCTGATGTGCCTAAACAGTGGAAACCCCCAACAAGTGACCCCATTTTGGAAACTAGACCCCTTAGGGAACTTATCCATATGTGTATTGAGCACCTTGAACCCACTGGTGCTTCACAAAAGTTTTAAACGTAGAGCAGTGGAAATAAAAAAATAACATTTTTCACAAATCATTTTAGCTCCATATTTTGCATTTTCATAAGGGTAACAGGAGAAATTGCTCCATACAATTTGTTGTGCAATTTCTCCTGAGCACGCCGATACCCCATGTGTGGGAGAATACTACTGTGTGGGTGCATGGCAGAGCTCGGAAGGGAAGGAGCGCCATATTGGAGAGCAGATTTTGCTGGAATTGTTTGTGGGTGACATGTCACATTGTCAGAGCCCCTGAGGTGCCAGAACAGCATAAGCCCCAAAAGTGACTGCATTTTACAAAATACTTCCCTGAATGAATTCTTCTAGTGGTGCAGTGAGCATACTGTCCCCACAGCTGTTCCATAGAAAATTATACCATTGGACTACACCCATAGATGAATTCACAGAGGGGTGTCATTTCCAATTCCCAGAGGGGTGTCATTTCCAAAATGGGGTCACTTTAGGGTGGATTCTGTTGTTATGGCACTTAGGAGAGCTGCTAAGTGCCAGAACAACAGAATCCCCCCCCCTGAAGTGGCCCAATTTTGGAAATGACACCCCTCTGGGAATTCATCTATGGATATAGTGACCATTTTCACTACATGGATGATTTTCAGAAATGTAGTGGAAGTTTTAGAGAAAAATTGCAAAAATGTCATTGTAGTGCCCAATATATTGTGCCCAGCTTGTGTCTCTGGAGACGCCCCCCCACCTACCCCCGGAAATTGTCAAGTCAGCTCTACTCAAATGTGTCTGTCACTAAATAAACCAAATGCTTGAATGTCAAAACAGTGTAAAACGTGGTTCTGTGTGGAGATTGTAAAGCAGTGATGGAGGCATAAGGCTGGCAATGATGACATTGTGGGTAATAATAGCGGGTATCATGCCTCATTCCTCTCTGGGAACATACACGACATCTTCTCTGGGGTTCTTTCTTGTTTCAGTTACTGGGATGAGAGCAATAAAATGTCGCTCAGTGAGTCTTCTGACATCTTCAGATTATAAAGGATTGGCGGGGACAAAATATTCAAAACCAAGATTTTCAATGACCTTTTCCTGATAATCAAGGAAAGTATCTGCATTTCTGGCTTTTTGTATAACACAGAAGAATTATATGTGGCCACCTGAAACAAAAAAATGACT
>JARQOD010007825.1:0-37976 GCA_033576555.1 Oophaga sylvatica
AAAATTTGGGGAGCAATCCCTCATTTTTGAGAAAAAACGCAGATTTGCCGGGGGTTGTTTCTATTGGGGAAATCTGATTTTTTCATTAAAACGTGCCTTCGAAGAATAAAAAGAAAAAAAAGGGGGTCTTTTTCCCGCAAGCTTTTTAAACAAAAGGTGTCTTTTTTTTCTGCACCACTTTTTGGGGGGAAAAATTTAAGGATTTTCGGGTATTTGTGGATTGGGTTAACCTCAATGTGATTATGGAAATTTTTGGAAAACAAAATTAAAACCCAAACTTCTGCTTCCCCTATTAATGGGGTCTGTGGATGGTTCTCATTGAAAAATTTACTCACCTATCTGTGAATTTCCTCTTACTATTAATGGTGTTCATCAAAGAATTTGGATTTGTATTTTATAATTTGCCCTCACCGGTATTTTGGGGTTCCCTGGTTAAAAATTTGCACAACCGGTATGGATTGGTCTACCAATGAAAATAAGTCCTGGAGTCCCAATTGTTATGAAATGTTGTAACGCATTGCTGCTGAGTTAAAGGGGAGTTACCTGTACCTATTCAGGATTTTTGAAATTTTTTTTAAAAGGAATCGCAGTTATTGCCTCCCAAAATTAGATTGTGCAATTGATTTGTCCCTGGATCTCTTCCTAAAATCGTTTATTTAATTTGACATGACGAGAGAAAGGCTTTGGAGAAACATACAGACAAGCTTGGCCCCGTCCCATTAGCCTTTTCCAAACCTGGGAGGTTGGTTTTTTTTGTTAAAAAAAAGGACGGCGGTTTAGGCCTTTCAGACTTTATGAGATTAATAAGATTACTGTACGCAACCTTACCCACCCATTGATCCTGATTTGGTTTAATCAGTTAGTGGGGCCAATGGTTCTCGAAAATTGAATTCGAGGGCATAAAAATTTGTTGCGCATGAAGGAGGGGGATTAATGGAAGACGCGTTAATGTATGTAGTACATTTTCAATAGCTCTTGGCTTGGGGCATAAAACACAGAGTCACAGGTTTGATTGAAATCCTGTATTACTTCTACAAGTTGGCAAAAATCACACATTTGCAGCACAGAAAAGAGACACGCAGCCAGAGTAATCCAACTCACAATCACTCTCCAATACGATTCAGATCTCTTCTCTGTTACCGAAGTCCCTGCAAACGGGTCTTTCAAAGAGCGGGTTCAGAGTCCACAATTTTTCAAATTCCTCAGTAGGAAAGCTGGAGTACAAGGTCCAAGGCTTACAGGAGTCAATCACAGGTTCACTGCAGGCAGATTCGAAGCCTGTTTGCCACTTGGCTGCTTAAGAAGCAAAGGAGAGAATCAGGGCGGGAACTGCAAGCGGAAACTCCATTTTTACTGAGGCAAGATATGCAGCAAGACAGAAAGTAAAATGGCTGACGAACAAACTATTTTTTTCAGGAATATATACATAAACCTTACAATTACCCCCCCTTAAAGACAACCCCCGGATGACCCAACCATTTGGGTACCTCTATAAACGACGGGCAAGCGAGGACATTAACGTTATTGACCGGTTCCAGATTTTCCTCCACGGTAGCCCTGCCATTTAATCAGATATTTAACTTTTCTATACAACCGGAACTAAAACCTTTCCACCACAAATTCTTCCTGACCACGACTACACGGTAGGGAAAGGGAGGGAAACGCCAGGAAACTATTGGGTTCGGCCTTTAGAGGGATACATGAAAGACAGGGTGGATTCTCATAGTTCGGGCATTGAAGACGACAAGCAACGGCACTTATAATTTTACGATTTTATAGGGTCCAATGACATTCCCCAACTTAACATGAACCTTAACTTAAATTTCTGGTTGCACCAACCAAGTCTCCACCTTAAAGCTGGGCAGGTTTTACGAAATTTATCTGCTGCTTTTTGTCCTTCTTGAGCCGATTCCAATTTTCCTTTAGAAATCCATATTCTTCGTAAAGATGTGTTCTTTAGCCATGCTGGTAAAAAGGCGTTTTCATGGGAAATCGTGGTAGAATGTTAGGTTGATAACCTAGATTAGAGTAAAAAGGAGATGTTTAGTGGAGGCACCTGAAGTGTTATACGGAACCAGCTAATGGGAAGAATCCACCCAATCATCCTGTAGGTGGCAGATAAAGCAGCAGATACTGCCCGGTTTGATTGGTTCGTTCGGTCTTCCCATTAGTCTGGGAATGAAAAGCAGAAAAAGGTTTACTTAATGCCAAGCTGCACAAAATTTTGCCAAAACCTAGAAGGGAAATTGCACCCCTCGATCCAAATAACCTCATCCGGGGGAAATCCTGAAGCGAAACACATCTTTAAATCACAAAACTGATTTCTGTTTTTTGCAGTGGTAAGCCGACACAGGGATAAAAAGCGCCTTTGTTAGACGGGGCACCACCACAGAATGGTGTTTTTTCCCCTAAGGTTGGTACTCCACAATGAAGTCCATAGAAAGGATCCCCAGGGCGGACGGGTGGGAAGAGGCTGAACAGACCATTTGGGAGGAGCGAGGTTTTTGCATCTTGCACAGACCTACAAAGTAATAATTCAAAAAAAAACCCTTCCTGCAAGTGGGCCACCAAAAAAAACAGAAAAAATTTCCTGTTTTAGAATTCCTCTTGCCCAGCATCTTGGAATCGGAATGGGGTTGCAATACCTTAATCTGACGTTTCAGGAATTACAGCTTGTCCCTGAATCCACACACATTTTAAAACAAGACTTACGTCCCTTGGGGGGTTTTCCAAAAAGAAATCCGCAGGTAGCTTTTCCCTTTATGTCCTTAAAGGTCTTGATTATGAATTACTCCTAGGAACTAAGCAGAAGAAAGCTTCGGAGGAGTAATTGGACGGTCCTCTGCTGAGAAATCCTAGAGAGGAACAGCCTTTCCATTGCGCGATCCTGGTCTATAAGAATGATAAAATTAAATTGGTTTAAGAAAAGATTCCAGCAGCCTGGCGAGAGTCAGGCACTTAGCCGACCTGATAAACTCAAGGTTTTACGATGGTCTGTCAGGACGACTATTTGCGTGCAGCTCCCTGAAGAAGGTGTCTCCATTCTTTGAAGGCGGCAAAATGGCCAACAACTCTCTATTGCCCACATCGTAGTTCCTCTCAGCCGAAGACAACTGCTGGGAAAAGAAGGCACAGGGATGCAAAACATTCTTCTCACCTGTTCTCTGAGAGAGTATAGCTCCAACGCACAGTCTGAAGCATCCACCTCTATTATGAAGGCAAGCTCGGGTTGGGATGTACTAGGATAGGTGCAGTGGTAAATTTATCTTTAGACGGAAAATGCTTCCTGGGCTTGGGGATCCAGAAAACCTAGACTCTTTCCGGTAAGTTGAGTGATAGGTGACACTACCTCAGAGAAATTTCTAATGAAACGTCTATAGAAGTTGGCAAACCCGAGAAGCGCTGTACCTCCTTCACATTTCTAGGACTTGGCCAATCCTTGATGGCTTGGGTTTTGCTTCCATCCATACTAATTCCTTGTGTAGACAGTACATACCCCAGAAATTGAATTCGGTCCTATGGAATTCACACTTTTCAATTTGATGTAAAGATGATTTTGTCTTAGACGTTCCAAGACCATTCTCACATGTCCATGATGTTCCTCTGTGAGTTAGAAAAAATTAGAATACATCCAAATAAATTACCACGAATGTATCTAGGAGATCCCTGAAGATGTCATTCACCAAGTGTTGGAAAGTGGCTGGGGCGGTACTCAGACCAAAAGGCATAACTAGATATTCAAAGTGTCCATAGCGTGACCTAATGCATCTTCCATTCATCCCCGGGTCTAAAACGGACTAAGTTATAGGCCCCACGAAGATCTAGTTTAGAAAAATTTTGGCATGTCGCCACTTCTTCCAATAACTCAGGGATTAAAGGCAATGGATAACGTTCTAATAGTAACCTTATTGATTCCCTATAGTCTACGCATGGTCTCAGAGATCCATCTTTCTTCTTTACAAAGAAGATGGGTGCACCTGCAGGAGATGAAGAGGGGCGTATGAAGCCCTTGGCTAGATTTTCATCTATGTAATCCTTTAAAGCCTTTAGCTCGGGCCCCGCCAGGGGTAGATCTTACCAAAAGGTATCTCTCTCCAGGCAATAATTCAATTGGACATCAAAAGGACGGTGAGGAGGAAGCGGGTCAGCGTTCTTCTTGTCACATAAAATCCACATATCCGGGTATACACTGGTATTCAGGGACTGACATGAATTCCTTTGGGAACAGAGCAAGCTGAAACTTTTGGACTCATCTGTTTCTCTGAAAGTGTAATTCCTTGGTCTCCCAGTTTAATTGTAGGATTCTAGCCTGCAGCCATGGTACCCTAGAATAATGGGAAAGTGGGGAGAAGAGATAAGCATAAAGGACAGTTTCTTTTGATGATCTTTACCCATAAGAACCCTCAAAGGCTCTGTTTCCTGATCCACTGTCCAGAGGCAGCAGGGGCCATCCCAAGTTTCCATCTTACGGGAGTAGCCTTCTTCACTGAACGTATTCCCTGTTTCAGAGCAAAGGAGACATCCATAAAATTCCACTTGCCCCTGAGTCGATCATAGCAGAGCTAACACCCAAGCTGAGTCAACCCAGAGTTTGATGGAAAGAAACAATGAGAATTGTTTTTCTTACAACTCAGCTGGGAAAAACCGCTGAGGAAACTTGAAAAATGGCAGCGTTTACACAGTCAAACGTCCCTCAGAGTAACGGAGTTTAAGTCCGAGAAATCAAGATCTGTTGCTGCAGATCTCTCTGGAGCCTGAGCTCGGACCTGACAGATCCCCTCTCGCAACACTCACAATGAATGAGTGCTGCAGTAGTCTTACGAGAATGGCTGGGGCATTTATAATGAAGTGCCCTGACTTACCACAATAGAAACATAGATTCTCCTTAAAACGATGTTCCTTGCATGCATCACTAACCCGTCGTTGTAAAGAGTCTACCTGCATGGGTTCAGGTTCAGGTTCCCGTGTAATCCTACTCAAAGGTTCCTTAGCTGGGGAGGAAGGTTTGGAAAAGGTTAGTACGATTGCTTTCGAACCATCTCTCTTGCCTGCGTTCATCAGGACGAGTATCAATACGGATGCAGTAGTTAATAAAGTCACCTAACGCAGTGGGAGGGTCGGCACGAGCAAGTTCTCCTTAAAACATGAGATAACCCCTTTCGAAAAATAATTTTTTGGCGGAACTGTCCCCAGGTGGTATCCCAAGGCCCTCTCCTGAAATCCAAGGCATATTCACTACCGAGTGCTTACCTTGGCGCAAAGCTAACATGGCTGCTTCAGCTTTTGCACCTCGATTGGTCATCAAACACCTGCCCCATGCTGAAATAAAATCATCAAGGTGATTCAAACAATCACCTCATCTCAATCAGAGGGGTTTGCCCACATTAAAGCCTTGTTGGTAAGCAACATAATTATATAAGCACCTTAGATCGTTCATGGAAATTGTGAAGCATGTGCAGAAAAAAAAGATTGCATTGATTAATAAATCCCCTGAATTTCTCACGTTTCACCGCCAAAACGAAAAGGGGCAACTTGGGAATCCCAGCACTCCGGGGCTACGGCAGGAGCCCTGGACTCGCCCCTCTAGAACCTCAATCCTGGCTCGCAAAATCCTGGAGTCTGTCCAACCACTTGCAAAATTTTGATTATTGAGGTCCTGTAGATTTGTAAAAAAGGTCTTTATATTCTGCAAATCTGCAAGGATATAATCAGTCACTCCGCAAAGTTCCTTATGCGGCCTCCATTTTCAATCTTTTAAGACAGGATACTGAAAGAAGAGGAGAAAAAAAAAAAAAACAATAGTGTTCACCTGTGGCAACACTGCAGAGAGAAAAAAAAAATTAAGGGAACTGCTCACCTGGAATGGTTGTGAGAAGTCACAACCACTATCATCACAGAAAGTTTCAACCCAAAATCTGATATCCAGAGTTACAGCAGACAAAAAGAGAAAAGAAAGGAAAAAAAAAAAAAAAAACAATATGTTTACCTTTTGGTAACACTGCAAAAAGAAAAAACTTAGGGGAATTGCTCACCTGGAATGGTTGTGAGAAGTCACAACCACTGTCATCACAGAAGTACAACCGGACGTCTGATATCCACAGTACAGCAGACACAGCCTTCCAGACCCAGCAGACACTAACTTTTGGCTTCAAATCTTGTAATGTATGTAGTACAGTTCATATAGCGTCTTGTGCTTGGGTGCGATGAAACACAGAGTCACAGGTTTGATATAGAAAAGTCCTGTATTTTCTTCATACAAGTTGGCAGAAATAGTCACACAGTTTGGGAGACACAGAAACAGGAGACACAGCAGGCCAGAGTAATCCAAGCTCAGCAATCACTCTCCAATACAGATTCAGGATCTTCTTCTCTGTTACCGTGAGTCCATGCAAACGTGGGTCTTTCAAAGAGCAGGGTTCAGAGTCCACAAGTGCTTCAGAGTTCCTCAGTAGGAATAGCTGGAGTACAAGGTCCAAGGCTTACAGGAGTCAAGTCACAGGTTCACTGCAGGCTAGATTCTGAAGCACTGATTGCTCAGCTGTGGCTGCTTAAGAAGCAAAGGAGAGAATCAGGGCGGGAACAATGCAAGCTGGAAACTCCATTTGACTGAGGGCAAGATAGCTGCAGCAAGACAGAAAGTAAAATGGCTGACGAACAAACTGAGTTTCAGGAATATATACATAGAACCTACAACTGCGTTTAACACTCCACTGGGTCATTTTGAGAATCTGGTCATGCCCTTTGGACTTTCCAGTGCTCCGGCATTTTTTCAGAATCTTATTAATGACATCCTTAGACCTTTGATCGGCAGAAATGTGGTTGTGTATTTGGATGACATTTTGATTTATTCATCAGATTTGGAGTCTCATTGGAGGATGTGCGTGAAGTATTACAGTTACTGAGTGATAATTCACTTTTTGTCAAACTAGAAAAATGTGAGTTCGCTGTACAGAGACTTAGTTTTTTGGGCTACATTTCTCCAGTGAAGGTTTTGAGATGGACCCAGTGAAAGTGCAAGCTGTGCAGGATTGGCCTAGACCTATTGGTGTGAAATCAATACAGAGGTTTTTGGGGTTCGCCAATTATTATAGAAAATTCATAAAAAAATTTTCTGTGATTGCCAAACCTCTGACCGATCTCACCAGGAAAGGTGCTGATGCGGTTCAGTGGACTACTGAGGCCATTGAGGCTTTTGTGTTGCTAAAGGAGAGGTTCAGCTCTGCTCCCATCCTTACGCAGCCTGATGTGACTAAACCATTTTTGGTTGAGGTTGATGCTTCTTCTGTGGGGGTCGGCGCTGTGTTGTCTCAGCAAAGACGGATGGAGTACATCCCTGTGCTTTTTTTCAAAGAAATTTTCTGAGTCTGAACTAAATTATGATATCGGTAATCGGGAATTGTTGGCAATTAAACTCGCATTTGAACACTGGCGTCATTTTTTGGAGGGAGCGGAATTTCCTATTCAAGTCTCCACCGATCATAAAAATCTGATCTACCTGATGCTGCCAAACGCTTGAATGCCCGTCAGGCTAGGTGGGCACTGTTTTTCTCACGGTTTAATTTTAACCGTTACTTACATCCCAGGTACTAAAAATGTTAAAGCTGATGCTTTGTCTCGCAGCTTTTCTCCTATGGTGGGTACTGAGGAGGAGAGGAGAAACATCTTGCAAGAGGGGGTTGTTATTGCTGTTTTGGACTTCGTGTTGGAAGATGAGATTCTTAAAGCACAGGAGAATGCCCCATCTAACACGCCGCATGGAGGTTGTTTGTGCCTGGTACCCTGAGAGAGATTTGTTTGTTGAATGTCATGACTCTCGGTTGGCAGTCATCCTGGAATCTCTGAGACCAAAAGACTTGTGGGTCGCAGTTTTTGGTGGCCAGGATGGCAGAAGGAAGTCATAAGTGGGTGCGTCAATGCACTGTGTGTGCTAGATCTAAGTCTTCTCATACTCCTGCTGCGGGGTTGCTTTGCCCTCTGGAGGTCCCTAGTGCACCTTGGACACATTTGGCTATGGACTTTATTACTGACCTTCCCCCCTCTGAGGGTTTCACAGTTATCTGGGTGGTCATGGACCGTTTTAGCAAGATGTGTCACTTGGTTCCTTTCATCAAACTGCCCTGCGCTAAGACTCTCGCTAAGGCCTTTGTCAAGGAAATAGTCAAACTACATGGCGTTCCTACTGATATTTTTTCCCATAGGGGACCTCAGTTTTGTGGCTCGTTTTTGGCGCGCTTTTTGTGACAGGTTGGGAGTTCATTTGTCGTTTTCTTCCGGATATCATCCCGAGTCTAATGGCCAGACAAAAAGGAAAAACCAGGATGTTGAGCAGTTCTTGCGTTGTTTTGTGACTGATAATCAAGAGGGTGTCTGAGTTTCTGCCACTTGCTGAGTTTGCTCTTAACAATCATACATCCGCTTCTGCTGGTTGTTCGCCTTTTTTTTGTTGTACTGGGAGACATCCGTCTTTTGGGTCATTTTCCAAGTTGGGATCGGCTGTACCTGAAGAGGAGAATTTTTCTGCTGTTTTGGAGAGAGTTTGGACTGATGTGCGTGGTAATCTTCAGGAGGCTAACAAAAGATCCAAAGTGTATTTTGATAGAAAACGACAAGAGGTTTTGTTTGCTATTGGTGACATGGTCTGGTTGTCCTCTAAGAATCTGCGCTTGAGGATTCCGTCTAAGAAATTGGGTCCCAAGTTTGTAGGGCCCTTTAAGGTGCTTCAGGTTATTAACCAATCTGCTGTTAAGTTGGAGCTTCCTACCTCCTGGAAGATTAATCCGGTGTTTCATGTTTCTCTCTTGAAAAAAGCTGAGGTCTCAGATGGAGACGTCTCGGCTACTGTTCCCCTGGGGTGGGGACGGGCAATATGAGATTTCCCGCATCCTAAATTCTAGACGGTATAGAGGGAGTTTGCAGTACCTCGTCGCTTGGAAGGGTTATGGACCCGAGGATAACTCATGGGTGAGGGCGGATGATGTTTCTGCGTCTAGAGCGTTTCACAAGAGGTTTCCGATAAGCCTAAGTCCTAGGGGATCCGGAGGATCCTCTTTGAAGGGAGGGTACTGTTAGAACCCTCTTGTTAAAATTTTGTTTGTTTGCTGGTCACATGACCTTTTACCCTATTTAGTCTGGCTCCGCCCTTCTGGCTTTGCTGGACTTCATTGTATTATCTACTTTAAGCTAGCCGGGTGCTTAGGTGCCTTACTCTGTCAGTTTTGCTTGATCTTAGGATCTCTTAGTATTTGTTTTCTGTTTTATATTCTCTGCTACACTTTCTGTTAGGAGGTGTCCACCTTTTCACCCAGTCCCTAGATCTTGTAGGATTCCTCCCTCGCAACTATAGGTCTTCGTTCAGACTAGCTGAGGACTTTAGCGGGTCTGGTCGCAGGATCAGGTTCCCCGTTACATCGTAAGGATTCAGCTCAGTCCTATTGTAGGGACAGAATTCCCACCTTTCCTTAGTGCTTGTAGCAGATCATAACACTTGGTATTCAACATAGGTTCAATACCCTCAGAAACCACCAGTCATCTCCAAAACGTTCACAACAGTACCCCCCCTTGAGGAGGGGTCACCGAACCCTCACTTGTGCCATCAGGACGATCAGGATGAGCTCGGTGATAGGCACGGACCATTCTTTCAGCATGTATGTCAGAAGCAAAAACCCACGAATTGTCCTCCTGACCATAGCCTCTCCACTTCACCAATACTGGAGTCTCCGCCTGGCCAAACGAGAATCCAATATCTTCTCAACCACATACTCCAAATTGCCCTCAGCCAAAACAGGATCAGGAGGCCCAGCCATAGGAACACTGGCTCGACAAATCTCTTCAATAAAGATTTGTGAAATACGTTGTGAATCTTGAATGTTCCTGGAACAAGTAAATGGAAAGAAACGGGATTAATAATCTCCACGATCTTATAAGGTCCAATGAACCTTGGCTTACATTTTGGAGACGAGACCCTCATAGGGATATTTTTTGAGGATAACCAAACCAAGTCACCCATTTTAAATCGAGGACCATCAATCCTGTGTCGGTTTGGCAAATCGCTGGCCTTCTCCTGAGAGAGAGACAGCTTATCCACCTCTTGATCCCAAATCAGCTGCATTCTCTCCACAATAGAGTCAACACCAGGACAGACAGAAGCCTTCACCTGCCCCGAAGAAAATCGAGGATGAAACCGGAAATTGCAGAAAAATGGAGACATCAAGGTGGCAGAACTAGCCCTATTATTCAAAGCAAACTCAGCCAAAGGCAAAAAAGAGACCCAGTCATCTTGATCAGCAGACACAAAACATCTCAAATAAGTCTCCAAGGTCTGGTTTGTTCTCTCAGTTTGTCCATTGGTCTGAGGGTGGAACGCAGAGGAAAAGACAGCTGAATTCCCAGTTTGGAACAAAATGTCCTCCAAAATCTGGAAACAAACTGGACTCCTGTGTCAGACACAATGTTCTCTGTAACGCCGTGCAACCGAACCACCTGTTGCAAAAACAAGGTCACAACTCGGAGGAGGATGGCAACTTAGGTAGTGGCACAAGATGTATCATCTTGGAAAACCTATCACAGATTACCCAAATAACGGTCATTCTCTGAGAGACAGGGAGGTCGGAAATAAAATCCATAGAGATATGGGTCCATGGCCTATTGGGCACAAGCAATGGCATTAACAAACCACTAGAGCGAGAGCAAGGTTTGGACCGAGAACAAGTTCCACAGGACTGCACAAAGTCCCTGACGTCACGAGACAAAGTGGGCCACCAAAAGGACCGCTCACCAAATCTCTGGTACCAAAAATACCAGGATGGCCAGCAGGGCAAAGTTCAGGTTTATCCTCCTGAAATTTCTCCAAAGCCAGTCTCAAACTGGGCGAGATAGCGGAAAGAACCACATCCTCCTTCAAAATAACAGCAGGGTCAGTTACCTCAGGAGAATCCAGAAAGAAACTCCTCGAGAGGGCATCCACCTTAACATTCTTAAGTCCCCATCTCACACAGCGATCTCGCTAGCGAGATCGCTGCTGAGTCACTAGTTTTGTGATGCAGCAGCGATGTCCCCAGCGATATCGCTGTGTGTGACATTCAGCGATGATCAGCCCGCCTGCTGGGAATCGCTGATCGTCACTGAATGTCCTGGACATTTTTTTGATCGCTGGTCTCCCGCTGACAGGCACGCATCGCTGTGTGTGACAGGTGGGAGACCAGCGATCCGCTTGTAACCAAGGTACACAGCGGTTTCCAGGCGCGGGCCTGATCGTTGTCGGGATCGCTGGTGTATCGCTATGTGAGACCCAGGCTTTAGTGCCCGGGAGAAAATAGACCACAAAATTAAAAACGTGTGAAAAACAAGGCCCACCTGGCCTGTCTAGGATTAAAGCCCCCGTCTCACACAACGATCTCGCTAGCGAGATCGCTGCTGAGTCACTAGTTTTGTGACGCAGCAGCGAGCTCCCCAGCGATATCGCTGTGTGTGACATTCAGCGACGATCAGCCCTCTGCCGGGTATCGCTGATCGTCGCTGAATGTCCTGGACATTTTTTTGATCGCTGGTCCTCCCGCTGACAGGCACGCATCGCTGCGTGTGACAGGCGGGAGACCAGCGATCCGCTGGTAACCAAGGTACACAGCGGGTTTCCAGGGACGGGCTGTGCCTAGAAACCTGCTCTGTACCTTGGATACCAGCGCCCTGATGCAGGGAGCTGGTAACCAAGGTACACAGCGGGTTTCCAGGCACCGCGCAGCGCCTGGAAACCCGATGTGTACCTTGGTTACCAGCTCCCTGCATCAGGGCGCTGGTATCCAAGGTACACTGCGGGTAACTAAGCGATGTTACCCGCAGTGTCGCTGTCCCAGATCGCTGCCTGAGCTGCCTGTTTGGCAGCTCAGCAGCGATCATGTAGCGATACACCAGCGATCCTGACAAGTGCATATCGTTGTCGGGATCGCTGGTGTATCGCTATGTGAGACCCAGCCTTTAGTCGCTTGGCTGATTCAAGATAAACCAGGTTCTTATTATCCGTGAGGACCACCACCTGATACTTGGCTCCTTCCAGCCAATGTCTCCACTCCTAAAAGCCCTCTTCATGGCCAATAACTCCCGATTACCCACATCATAATTACGTTATGCTGGGAAAATTTTTGAGAGAAAAAGGCAAAAGGGTTTATCTTACAGTTCTCAGGATCCCTTTGGGACAAAACGGCTCCTGCAATAATCTCAGAAGCATCAACCTCCACCTGAAATGGTAGAGAAACATCAGGTTGGCGCAGAACAGGAGCAGAAGTGAATCTCCTCTTAAGCTCCTGAAACGCAAAAACTGCCTTTGGAGACCAGTTCACTACATCAGAACCCTTCTTGGTCAAATCAGTCAGTGGCTTCACAATACCAGAGAAATTAGCTATAAATTTACGATAAAATAAGCAAAACCCAAAAATCTCTGAAGAGCCTTCAATGTAGTGGGTTGAACCCAATCACAAATGGCCTGAACTTTGACCGGGTCCATTTCAATAACAGACAGAGACAAAATGAATCCCTTCACATACAATTCGTTTTCTCTCAAAATCCGGAAAACAGTCCGAACATGTTCCACATGAGAATTGCAGTCATTGGAAAAAATCAAGATATCGTCCAAATAAACAATCAGAAATTTATCCACGAAATCCCGGAAAATATCGTTCATAAAGTATTGGAAGACGGAAGGGGCATTAGTGAGCCCAAAAGGCATCACTAGGCACTCAAAATGCCCCTCTGGGGTATTAAACGCCGTCTTCCATTCATCTCCATGCTTGATGCGAATAAGATTATACGGCCCCCTGAGGTCAAGCTTGGTAAACCAACAAGCACCCTTCACTCGGGAAAATAGGTCAGAAATCAAGGGTAATGGATATTGATATTTAACAGTGATCTTATTCAGGAGACGATAATCAATACACGGCCTCAATGAGCCATCCTTCTTGGCCACAAAGAAAAAGCCGGCGCCCAAGGGTGAAGAGGATGGTCTGATAAGACCCTTCTCTAAAGCCTCTTTGATATAAGATCGCATGGCCTCATGTTCAGCTACAGATAAATTAAAGAGCCGACCCTTGGGAAATTTACGACCGGGTACTAAGTCAATAGCGCAATCATAACTCCTATGAGGAGGTAAGGATGCAGACTTACTCTCACTAAACACATCAGAAAAATCAGTCAAATAGTCAGGAACATCCTGAGACTCGGGGGAGGCAGAAAAAACATCTTGAGACTGGGGGGGCAGAAAAAACAGGAGTGTCAGTACGAACACATTGACAACCTCAACTGGTCACGGACACAGACTTCCAATCCAAAACAGGATTGTGAGTCTGTAACCAAGGAAACCCCAGTACAACAATGTCATGTAAATTATGTAACACCAAAAATTTGCAATTCTCTTGGTGTCCCGGTCAACCCGCATTATCACCTGGGCAGAAAACTGGGGTTTATTCTCCGCCAAGGGGGTAGAATCAATGCCCAGCAAAGGAATAGACTTCCGCAGGGGTATCATAGGAAAACTATAACGTTTGGCAAAATCAAAATCCATCAGGTTTATAGCTGCCCCTGAATCAACAAAAGCCTGAGCTGAAAATGTGAACATGGAGCAAATCAAGGTGACAGTCAACAGAAATTTAGTCTGAACACTACCCAAAACAACTGAGCGCGCAAAACGTCTTCCCCGCTTGGGGCAGACGGAAATAGCATGAGAAGCGTCACCACAATAGTAGCACAACTT
Organism: Oophaga sylvatica; assembly: GCA_033576555.1. Classification (NCBI taxonomy): domain Eukaryota; kingdom Metazoa; phylum Chordata; class Amphibia; order Anura; family Dendrobatidae; genus Oophaga; species Oophaga sylvatica. The sequence goes on from JARQOD010007825.1 coordinate 13,739, forward strand.
ATTACGCTTACGAAATTCATGACGCTGTGCCCCAGAAGTTACTCCATCACACTGCATGGGTTTAGGGGCTGGCCTGCAAGGCATCACAATCTCACGCATATTTTTACGCTCGCGCAGACGTCAGTCAACTTGAATAGCTAATGACAGAGTCATTGAGACCAGAGGGGACAGGGAATCCCACCATAGCATCCTTTACAGTCTCTGCCAGACCCTTCCGAAAAGAGCTGCCAGAGAATCATCATTCCATTTAGTAAGGACTGCCCAATTTCTGAATTTCTGACAATACAGCTCAGCGGATTCATGACCCTGATTCAATGCCAACAAGGTTTTTTCAGCTTGATCAGTAACATTAGGTTCATCGTACAATAACCCCAGAGCCTGAAAAAAACCATCATCATTCAAAACAGGATCCCCAGGTGTCAGGGAAAAGGCCCAATCCTGAGGGTCACCGCGCAACAGGGAGATGACAATTTGAACCTGCTGCGTTGTGTTCCCTGAGGATTTAGGCTTCAAAACAAAAAAACAACTTAGTTATTTTTAAAATTCAAAAACTAAAGGGTATGCCACACTAAGCGAGATCGCTAACGAGATCGCTAACAAGATCGCTAAAACGTCACTATTTAGCGATCTCGTTAGCGACGTCGTGTGGCATGTAGCAACGATGTGGCCCCTGCTGTGATGTCGCTGATCGTTCACTAGCGTTCTGGACCGTTTTTTGATCGTTGGCGTCCCGCTGGTGAGCCTATATCGCTGTGTTTGGCACCTTTTGCGAACGACGAGCGACCTCGTTTGTGACGCATATGACAGCAGCGCAGGCGGGACTAGGGTTTTTAGCGTCACGGAGTGGATCGCAATATCTGTAGGTTCTCTTTTGCGTCACAGAGAGGATCGCAGAAGTTGCAAAGCAGGCTAGCAGGACGCAGAGAGCAGGAGCGATGCTGGAAATTATGAATCAGAAGCGCTCAGTACATGCTAATGACAGATCCTAACGACCGCCAAAGTCGTTAAAGAGATCGCTGACCGCTGCTGTGTCGTTTATGAGATCTCCTGTTTGGCAGCTACTAGCGACCTAAAAGCGATCACACCAACGATCTCGTTAGCTTGCGTCGTAATCGTGATCGCTAACGAGATCGCTAAGTGTGGCAGTACCTTTAGACCGATCCCCCAAAAATAAATTCGGCAGTGGGATCCTAGGTTCCACAGCAGGCAACCCAGCAAGATAGATAGCAATACTCCGAACTTCAGCAGCAAGCTGCTCCACACGATCGGACAAATACTTGACCTCCATTGGGGAAAAAATTTCTCCTCAGCCCCAGAGAAAAAGAGGGAAAAAATGCAACAAACAGGAAAAAAAAAAAATTCTGACAACTCTGACAACTTTCCATTTTTTTTTCCTTTACTATTTTTCCCTTCTATTGAGTACCATAGAATTTTCAGTATGGCCGGTGATTCTGTTATGTTACGGTAGCTGAGGAGGCAGGAGCAAAAAACCGCATAGGCAGCCTAACACCAGAGAAGTTGGAAACTAATAGGTTGCAGACCCCTAAACTAACCGCACAACTAGAAGCAGCCGTGGAGCATAACTACGGTGGTCCTAGACGCTTCGGCACAGCCGGAGAGATAGCTATCCCTGAAGATGGAAAGAGGAAAGCTAACTGCCCCGGAGTAGACCCCAAAAAAGTAGGAAGCCCCCAAACATATAATGGCGGTTAGACAAGATGAAATTACGAACACAGACAGAAAATAGGTAAATAAATATATAGTTCTACGCGCTAAACATTGAGATAATTAGTTGGGTAATATATGCACAGAAACTAAGGTAAAATAATGTGACCTTCGTATAAAAGTATCTTCAAATGTCTGGAAGGTCCTGTGGATACTAATGGATGTTCTGGCTTCCTGTATGTCTCCCTTGTAAAAATAGAATCCGATGGAGATTGTCTAGTAAGGAGTATCCTGAAAAGTCCTTGATTCTCCTAACACAGGAGTCACGTGACTGGAGTCACGTGACTGGCTACGGAGTGCACACAAGCCAGTCACGTGACACCTGTCACGTGTTAGTGACGTCACGCAAGGTCCTGCAGCGACGCTGCTCCTTGTCGGCTCCATATTTTTTCATAACAGCCTCACGGGGCATACCGCCACCGGCCGGGACGGTACCCCCTCGCTGATCTACCGATTATCCTCCCTTTTCATCTTACATTGGAGGAGACTCAAGGACTTTTCAGGATACTCCTTACTAGACAATCTCCATCGGATTCTATTTTTACAAGGGAGACATACAGGAAGCCAGAACGTCCATTAGTATCCACAGGACCTTCCAGACATTTGAAGATACTTTTATACGAAGGTAACATTATTTTACCTTAGTTTCTGTGCATATATTACCCTACTAATTATCTCAATGTTTAGCGCGTAGAACTATATATTTATTTACCTATTATTAGGCTACTTTCACACTTGCATTTTTTAGCGCTGCGTATCGAGCGCACATAAAACGCATGAAAAAAACACGTGCAAACGCGTGTAATCGCTGCGATATTTTGCAGTCGAAGAGTGCGCATTGCTTTTAAATAACGCAGTGATTGTATGCGATTTCAAGCGTTTTTGTATGCGTTTGCGTTTTTTCTGTGCATTTCACATGATGAAAATCCTTGAAAAATTCTTGCAACAGAACCCACCAATGGGACACCAGTGGGCGTGTCTTATTGAAAATATTTATATAGAGCCTGTTCACAGCCCTTTTTTACATTTGCTTGCATTTGCCTTGGTGAACATGGATCTGCTTATGAAGACTTTCCACTTCAACCTCGATCTGGACATTGCTATGGCTCAGGCTTATGCCATTGCTTGCCATGAAGAAAGGGAGAGAGACATCGGAGACGGCAGCGGCGGCGTTTGTGGGTACATCCCATTGTAGAACTCCGCGAGAGCCGTGGAGCGTACCACACCCTCTACAGTGAGCTGCAGTCAAACCCTGAGAAATTTACTGACTACACCCGGATGTCACAACAAACCTTCATGGATTTACTTGCTCGGGTCCAACAATTAATAAGGAGACAGGACACACAGCTCCGTCGGGCGATTCCTCCAGGGGAAAGACTCCTGGTGACATTACGGTACGTATTATTGAGAAACCAATGCCTGCATCATTGTATTACTTATGCCATGTACTATTCCAAAGATGACAGAATTATTTTTCTGCCATCTAGTAAACAAAGACCTGCAGAATTATTTTTATGCCATTTTTTTTTTATTAATGTTTTAAAAAAACATATACAATAATATTTTTTTTTTCTTTCTCTAGATTCCTTGCTACTGGAGAGAGCCTGTCTTCACTCCACTTCCAGTACCGGATTGGTATCTCCACATTGTCAGGAATTGTTGTTGACACCTGCCGGGCATTGTGGACTGTTCTCTGTCCGGAATTTATGCCCCTTCCCACCACAGAAAAGTGGCTAGAAATAGCCGAAAAATTCTGGACAACCTGCAATTTCCCCAACTGTTTGGGAGCAGTTGATGGGAAACACATCCGCATCATCAAACCTAAAAGAACAGGCTCGGAGTACTACAATTACAAGAAGTACTTTTCAACAGTTCTCATGGCCATTGCGGATGCAGACTGTATGTTTGTTGCGGTGGACATTGGTGCATTTGGCCGTGGGAATGACTCACAGGTGTTTAAGAACTCGGACATGGGACGGAGGTTGTATGGAAACCAGTTTAATTTCCCCATGCCACGGCTCTTCCCCACACCGAAGGTCCACCAATGCCATTTGTAATGGTTGGGGATGAGGCATTCCAGATGAGCTAACACCTGCTTAAACCCTACTCCAGCCGGGACTTGGACCACAACAAAAAAATTTTCAATTACAGGCTGACCAGGGCAAGAAGAACTGTAGAGTGTGCCTTCGGTATACTGGTTTCCAGATGGCGCATTCTGGGCACAGCCATTCATCTGAAAGTGCGAACAGTGGATGAAGTTGTGAAGGCCTGTGTGGTGCTACATAACTTTGTCATGGCGAAAGAGCACCCAAACTTTGAACTTGATGATGCAGCTCCTAACCCATTGCCTGAGTTCACTCAGCACCCTCTCAGGTCTTCTGTTGAAGTCAGCCAAATGAGAGACCAATTTGCGGCCTACTTCATCTCAGATGTAGGACGGGTGGAATGGCAAGATCAAATGGTGTAAAATAATGTTCTTGTCTGTATGTCAATAAAATACCTTTTTGTCTGTATGTTAATAAAATACCTCTGTTTATACCTGTACCACGTGCAGTCTCTGTTTTTAAAGTCAAAAACAATTATGAAATGGCCAGGTTCACCAGTGAATTCATGATGTATATTTTTGGGTGCATCATGAATTTATTTGTAATCCTGACTAGGTAGTTAACTATACATGCACACAAGTTGTATGACCTTTATTATCTCTCCAGTTTTGCTTCCATTTTCAGTGACGGTGGAGATAACACAACAAATATTTGTGTCACCTGGCCTGCTGTTTCAAAGATTGATTTGGGGATGCACAAGCATCTGTAAATTTTTATTCCTGACCATGTGACTATAAATATAATTTGTATTTTCATCACTGTGACTTGATTTGGAACGCAGAGATAATAAAGATTATACATCTTGTTCAATACCAATGCCTGGTGTCATGCTGAAGTGGTGATGCCCCAAATAACACATCCTCACTTCAGAATGTATCAGGCCTGTGCAGGTGAGTACACATGAGTTATAAACAGCAGCATCGCTACAGTATGCTTCAAATAAATGCAGACTGAAGCAACGCTGCTGGTTAAAACTCATGTCTATTCACCTGCCCAGGTGTGATAGTAATGATACAAGGCTGGGCAGGTGAGTACACATGAGTTATAAACAGCAGCATCGCTACAGTATGCTTAAACAAAATGCAGACTGAAGCAACGCTGCTGGTTAAAACTCATGTCTATTCACCTGCCCAGGTTTGATAGTAATGATACAAGGCCAGGGTATTGTACATATAAAGTGTATTTTCACCATCATCTCCTCAGTTTCTTCAACACACACTGAATAGAGGATGTGCTCAATTACAAGCTATATCTAGAATACATGGCCTTGTATCACAAAGTGAAATAATGTCAAAAACACACCAGACTCATTTCACTTTTTATGATATCTGGCAAGGTTAAATAGATATGCCTTGCACTCAACACCATCCTCTATTCAGTCTGTGCAATATTAGCAGACAGACAGACTGGTGGTGAAAATACAAGTCATATATTTGTGTTTTGGAGTAAACATATCTCCATGAAATACACAAACATGTGTCATTCCTGGAGTTATGTGTAGTCAAAAACGCAAAGTGTACGGCGCAGTGTGTGTACGGCGCAGTGTGTAGGCGGCAAAATAAACACAAAGCAAACCGAAATTACTTAAAGAAGATTAGCACATTTATTTTTGTACAACAGGAAAACCACATTTTAATTGGCAATGAGGTTTTGGATGACATTTGTATAGATCACATTAGTACATTTATTTAGTACAAAAAGAAAACAATATTTATATTCACACAAAGGTTTTGGATAGATCAGATTAGTACATTTATTGTGTATAACATGACCACTGGATTGTCACTGCCCCAGAAGTTACAGAAAAATCAGATTAGTACAATATGTGTACAACATGCCATTGGTATTGTCACTGCCCCAGAAGTTATAGAAAAATCAGATTAGTACAATATGTGTACAACATGCATTGGTATTGTCACTGCCCCAGAAGTTATAGAAAAATCAGATTAGTACAATATGTGTACAACATGTCATTGGTATTGTCACTGCCCCAGAAGTTATAGAAAAATCAGATTAGTACAATTTGTGTCCAACATGACCATCGTATTGTCACTGCCCCAGAAGTTATAGAAAAATCAGATTAGTACAATATGTGTACAACATGCCATTGGTATTGTCACTGTCCCAGAAGTTACAGAAAAATCAGATTAGTACAATTTGTGTCCAACATGACCATCGTATTGTCACTGCCCCAGAAGTTATAGAAAAATCAGATTAGTACAATATGTGTACAACATGCCATTGGTATTGTCACTGCCCCAGAAGTTATAGAAAAATCAGATTAGTACAATATGTGTACAACATGCCATTGGTATTGTCACTGCCCCAGAAGTTATAGAAAAATCAGATTAGTACAATATGTGTACAACATGTCATTGGTATTGTCACTGCCCCAGAAGTTATAGAAAAATCAGATTAGTACAATTTGTGTCCAACATGACCATCGTATTGTCACTGCCCCAGAAGTTATAGAAAAATCAGATTAGTACAATATGTGTACAACATGCCATTGGTATTGTCACTGCCCCAGAAGTTATATAAAAATCAGATTAGTACAATATGTGTACAACATGTCATTGGTATTGTCACTGCCCCAGAAGTTATAGAAAAATCAGATTAGTACAATATGTGTACAACATGCCATTGGTATTGTCACTGCCCCAGAAGTTATAGAAAAATCAGATTAGTACAATATGTGTACAACATGCCATTGGTATTGTCACTGCCCCAGAAGTTATAGAAAAATCAGATTAGTACAATTTGTGTCCAACATGACCATCGTATTGTCACTGCCCCAGAAGTTAAAGAAAAATCAGATTAGTACAATATGTGTACAACATGCCATTGGTATTGTCACTGCCCCAGAAGTTATAGAAAAATCAGATTAGTACAATATGTGTACAACATGCCATTGGTATTGTCACTGCCCCAGAAGTTATAGATAAATCAGATTAGTACAGTATGTGTACAACATGCATTGGTATTGTCACTGCCCCAGAAGTTATAGAAAAATCAGATTAGTACAATTTGTGTCCAACATGACCATCGTATTGTCACTGCCCCAGAAGTTATAGAAAAATCAGATTAGTACAATATGTGTACAACATGCCATTGGTATTGTCACTGCCCCAGAAGTTATAGAAAAATCAGATTAGTACAATATGTGTACAACATGCCATTGGTATTGTCACTTCCCCAGAAGTTATAGAAAAATCAATCAGATTAGTACAATTTGTGTCCAACATGACCATCGAATTGTCACTGCCCCAGAAGTTATAGAAAAATCAGATAAGTACAATTTGTGTCCAACATGACCATCGTATTGTCACTGCCCCAGAAGTTGTAGAGAAATGTGATTGTAGAGAAATTTTTTTTTTTATTGCGACTGACGTTTTGGTGGAGATTTGGATACTCTGGGGGTGTGCAGAGATGAAGAGCGGCTGGAAAGCGATAAAGGGGTTCGAGGGGAAGGGGCAACAAAAGTAGTGGGTGAAGGAAGATCAGACATCGAAGTAGAGGCAGTTTGAGACACATTAGGAGGAGAGGGTGGATGGACCAACAAAGTTTTGCTTTTTTTCTTCTTGGGGACAGGAGTACCATGCATGGACCGACTTCTCTGTGTCCGCCTTGAGCTGGTTGACCGTGGCCTTGACCCAAAAAAGAGTGAATGTGGGTCACCCCTCTCATGCTCGGTGGTGGCAGTGGCGGTGGAAGTGTTGGCAGTGCTCTGAGTAGCACAAGTGGTGGCGGTGTTCCAAGGAAGAGAACTGGGAGCTGTGCTCCTAAATTGCTGCTGAATGGTGGCGGTATTCCTAGAAGGAGAAGTGGGTGCGGTTGAAATAGATTGTTGCTGACTGGTGGCAGTACTCCTAGGATCAGTGGGTGCTGTGGCCGTAAATTGTTGCCGACTGGTGGCGGTACTCCTAGAAGGAGAAGTGGGTGCGGTGGCCATAAATTGTTGCAGACTGCTGGCAGTACTCCTAGAAGGAGAAGTGGGTGCAGTGGCCCAAGCAGGTACTGCGGTGGCTTGAGTCCATGACTGTGGACCAGTGTCTGTGGTGGTGTTGCTCCACACAGGAGCAGCGCTTGCCATGGTGGTGGCGACGGTGGAGTGTCCAACAGTACTCGGACTTGTGGTGGTGTAGTGGTGACTCGGAATGCTGGTGGCCGTGCAGTGGTATGCAGCAGAAGTCGGTAGGGATGTGTGTCGAGTCAGTGGTGGCACTGTTGGATATGCAACCACTGACTGCTGCACGTACCGATTCTGCTGCATAGCCTGCAAGTAAGCAGTGTTGCAGGCCTGCAACACACTCAGCTGTTGCTCAGGACTAAGGTGTTCCGCCATGCCCGTTCAATTTTACTGAAAAAATGGTGCGCTGGTCTGTTGAGGTCGGCCTCCAGGCGATCAAGACGCTGTTCGACACTGTTGAAGAGGTGATCCATGTGGGTAAAACCCCGTTCCATCAGTGAAAAACCGCTTCCAACTGTGCCTGCCAGCGACTTGATATTGCCATGAAAGGCCTCGCTCAAGTGCATGAACTCGGGCAAGACATTCCTCTCCATGGCCCTCTGCTGCTGGTGGGAAGTGCCCGCATAACCAGTGGCAGAGACCTGGGAGAGGGGAAGACCTGATGGACCAGCTTCCTGGTCACCAGCTGTCCGTGTTGCTGACCTGCAAGTTGCTTCCAGGCTGTCGGATGGCTGGGACGGGTCCAAGGTCGTCTGAGGAAGGACCGCTTCAGGGACAGGTTGCATGGTGCTGTGGAAAGAAAACCAAAACATTACTATAATGCATTAACAAGAAGCATCAGCTGTAGAAAAAATAAAAAAGAAATTAAAAGAAAATCAAAAAAACTTACGCTCTGCTGGCAAGGACCGGACTCAGGAACGCCAACTCGCGATAGTAGCGATATTTCCTTCTGGGCCTTGCTGCTGAACCACTGCGAACCTGTCCCTCTGCTCGAACATCAGTGTTGAAGCGGTCCTTCATCGAGCGCCATCGTGTGCGGACTTTGTTCACTGTTGAGAAAAAAAAATAAATTATACAATGCAGTCAGTGCAAAATCAGTCTCAACACACATACCTGAATGAAAATGTCAAACTGTCAATGCAGCATTATAAAAAGCTATACAATGCACAGGATAGTCATGTTGAACCACATGACACTGTTGTGTTTGCTGGTAGAATATATCTGGCAGCAAACAAAACAGTACCATGAGGAACAAGAGTGACTGCAGCAATAAAAAACTCAATAGAATGCACAACACATAGCTCAAGAATCCACAGGACAGTCACTGTTGAACCACATGACACTGTTGTGTTTGCTGGTAGAATATATCTGCCAGCAAACAAAACAGTACCATGAGGAACAAGAGTGACTGCGGCAATAAAAAACTCAATAGAATGCACAACAAATAGCTCAAGAATCCACAGGATAGTCACTGTTGAACCACATGACACTGTTGTGTTTGCTGGTACAATATATCTGGCAGCAAACAAAACAGTACCATGAGGAACAAGAGTGACTGCAGCAATAAAAAACTCAATAGAATGCACAACACATAGCTCAAGAATCCATAGGATAGTCACTGTTGAACCACATGACACTGTTGTGTTTGCTGGTAGAATATATCTGGCAGCAAACAAAACAGTACCATGAGGAACAAGAGTGAGTGCAGCATAAAAAACTCAATAGAATGCACAACACATAGCAAAAGCATACACAGGGCAGTCACTGTTGAACCACATGACACTGTTGTGTTTGCTGGTAGAATATATCTGGCAGCAAACAAAACAGTACCATGAGGAACAAGAGTGAGTGCAGCATAAAAAACTCAATAGAATGCACAACACCTAGCAATAGCATACACAGGGCAGTCACTGTTGAACCAGATGACACTGTTGGGTTTGCTGGTAGAATATATCTGGCAGCAAACAAAACAGTACCATGAGGAACAAGAGTGACTGCGGCATTACAGAGAATGAAAATACTTACTAAACGCCTTTTTGAGGTTTGGAGAGGCGCTGTCCCAGCCATCCATCAACGCTGCGGCCACCTCGTTCCATAGCCGCCGGGTCACCACATTGTCCTTGTACTGCGGATCACGGCTGTCCCACAACGGGACACGCTCATGGACCTGGCAGATGAGGGCCTCGTTGTCCACATACAGGTCGTCGTCCCGTTGTGGAACCTAGAAGAAACAAAATAAAAATTACAATCTTGTATATTTTTTAGAAAGAAAATAACGATAGGAGTACAAAAGAAATAGACATTCAAAGGCTAGATACTTACATTCCGTCTCGCCACCGGGACTTGACTCGGCTGCGACTGCTCCTGCTGTGACTCCTCAATGTCCGTGTCCGACGATGATGTCTGAAAAAGGAACACAAATTTTAGCCATTTGTAAATTCAGCAGCTATACTTACCCAAAGGCAGGAAGATACTCACATCACGCTCTGCTTCGGCCAGTTCTTGCCGGGATGGGGAATATTGTGATCCAGAAGACATGCTGCAAAAAAAAAAAAAGTAACATGAGCACATATTACATTGTAAAGGACAGGCAGTCATTTGATTAAAGAATACTCACATTCTTGCACTTTGAATCGGTCTTGAGTCCAGGCGCACTGTCTCCAGTCAGTTTTATGGTCCACGCTGTACTTGGGGTCCAGGCGATGTGTCTCCAGGCAGTATCCAGGCAGTGTAGTATGGTGCACGCTGTTTGCAGGCCTTTTATAGGGATCCAGGCTGTATCTTCAGGTCTCTTTATCAGCATGCAGTCTCCAGGCAGTCTGAGTAGGGGTCTGTGTGGCACTGACACCTTCCTTTATCTACAATCCTTTATCTACACACCTCACAAACAATGTATCTTGTCTAGGGGGTGCTTGGACAAGTGTCTAGACATTGTTTACTAAAAAATCGCGTGCGCGCACAAGCGCTGACAAGCGCACAGCCACGCGCACGCCAGCGCCCACATAGACGGCAATGATATTTATATGCGCATATTGCACGCGCCTTTTTAAATTGGTGTGCTGAAAAAAAAATGCAACATGTAGCGTCTAGCGCGTCTGGGCGCTGTTAACCCCCTGACTGCTGCGATCCAGCGCGATCGCAGAGCTCAGGGGGGAGGCGGAGGGTCGGGAGCTCCCTCTGCCTCAGATCGGCGCCCTGCAATGTATTTGCAGGGGCCGATCTCTGCCTTGATGACCCGGGGGTTGTCATGACAACCTCCGGGTCATCTACCTACGGGAAGCTGCTGTGATCATGTCACAGCAGCTTTCATCATAGGTACAATGCATTGCAATGCTGGAGCATTGCAATGCATTGTAACTGCAATAAAAAGTAAAAAAAAGTGAAAGTCCCATAAAGGGACAAGTTAAAAAAAATCATTTTTTAAAAAAAATTGTAAAAAAAATATTAAAAAATAATTTAAAAAAATCCCCTAAAAAATACACATTATGTAATAAAAAAAATAAAAAACAAAAAAAATACACGTTAGGTATCGCCGCGTCCGTAAAAATCCCATCTATAAAAGCGTAACCCTAGTTAACCCCTTCAGTGAAAGCCGTAAAAAAAAAACAACAAAAAAGTAGTAAATTATACTTTTTCCAAGCGGTATCATCATACCGCTTGGAAAAAGTGCAATAACACGCGATCAAAAAGTCAGATATAAATAATCATGGTACCGCTGAAAACGTCATCTTGTCCCGCAAAAAACAAGCCGCTATACAGCATCATCAGCGAAAAAATAAAAAAGTTATAGCTCGCGGAATAAACTGATGCAAAATAATTTATTTTTTCTATAAAATTTTTTATTGTGCAAAAACCGCCAAAACATAAAAAAAAATATATAAATGAGGTATCGCTGTAATCGTAGTGACCCGAAGAATGAAGCTGCTTTATCAATTTTACCACACGCGGAACGGAGGGGAAAAAAAAAAAAAAAACAATTCCTGAATTGCTGGTTTTTGTTCATTCTGCTTCCACAAAAATTGGAATAGGAAGCGATCAAAAAACGTTATGTGCCCGAATATGGTACCAATAAAAACGTCAGCTCGTCCCGCAAAAAATAAGCCCACAGATAACTCTGTCGGCCGAAATATGGAAAAATTATAGCTCTCAAAATACGGCGATGCAAAAATTTCTTACAAAAAATTATTCCAAAAAAAAGCGTCTTTTAGAGTGTGACAGAAGCTAAACATGAAAAAAGGGTATAAATCTGGTATCGCTGTAATCGCACCGATCCGAGGAATAAAGTCGCCTAATCACTAATACCGCACGAGGAACGGCGTAAAAAAGAAAACCAATTCTTCACCTTTTGTAGATTTGTTCATTGTGCCTCCCAAAGATCGTAGTAAGGCGATCACAGTGGTTCCCCCCCACATATGGGGTATCAGCGTACTCAGGACAAAATGCACAATAGCTTTTGGGGTCCTATTTCTCCTGTTACCCTTAGAAAAATAAAAATTTGGGGGCAAAAAGGTCATTTTTGTGGAAAAAAATATGATTTTTTTATTTTCATGGCTCTACGTTATAAACTTCTGTGAAGCCCTGGGGGGTTCAAAGTGCTGACCACACATCTAGATAAGTTCCTTGGGGGGTCTAGTTTGCAAAATGGGGTCATTTGTGGGGGGTTCTACTGTTTAGGCACATCAGGGGCTCTCCAAGCGCGACATGACACCAACAGACCATTCCATCAAAGTCTGCATTTAAAAACGGTGCTCCTTCCCTTCCGATCTCTGCCATGCGTCAAAATAGTGGTTCCCCCCCACATATGGGATATCAGCGTACTCAGGACAAATTGCACAATAGCTTTTGGGGTCCTATTTCTCCTGTTACCCTTATAAAAATAAAAATTTGGGGGCAAAAAGATTATTTTTGTGGAAAAAAATATGATTTTTTTATTTTCACGGCTCTACGTTATAAACTTCTGTGAAGCACTTGGGGGTTCAAAGTGCTCACCACACATCTAGATAAGTTCCTTGGGGGGTCTAGTTTCCAAAATGGAGTCACTTGTGGGGGGTTTCTACTGTTTACGCACATCAGGGGCTCTCCAAACGTGACATGACACCGGCAGACCATTCCATCAAAGTCTGCATTTGAAAAAGGCTCTGCCATGCGTCAAAATAGTGGTTTACCCCCACATATGGGGTATCAGCATACTCAGGACAAATTGCACAATAACTTTTGGGGTCCTGTTAGCCTTTGGAAAATAACAATTGGGGGTGGAAAAATCATTTTTGTGGAAAAGATATGATTTTTTAATTTTACTGCTCTACGTTATAACCTTCTGTGAAGCCCTTGAGGGTTCAAAGCTCTCACCACACATCTAGATAAGTTCCTTGGGGGGTCTAGTTTCCAAAATGGGGTCACTTGTGTGGGGTTTCCACTGTTTAGGCACACAGGGGCTCTCCAAATACGACATGGCGTCCAATCTCAATTCCAGCCAAAAAAGTCAAATGGCGCTGCTTCCCTTCCGAGCTCTGCCATGCGCCCAAATAGTGGTTTACCCCAACATATGGGGTATCAGCGTACTCAGGACTAATTGCACAATAACTTTTGGGGTCCTTTTATCCTTTGGAAAATAAAAATTGGGATGAAAAGATCATTTTTGTGGAAAAAATATGATTTTTTAATTTACGGCTCTACGTTATAACCTTCTGTGAAGCGCTTGGGGGTTAAAAGCTCTCACAACGCATTTAGGTAAGTTCCTTGGGGGGTCTAGTTTCCAAAATGGGGTCACTTGTGGGGGGTTTCCACTGTTTAGGCACACAGGGACTCTCCAAATGCGACATGGCGTCCAATCTCAATTCCAGCCAAAAAAGTCAAATGGAGCTGCTTCCCTTCCGAGCTCTGCCATGCACCCAAATAGTGGTTTACCCCCACACATGGGGTATCGGTGTACTGAGGAGAAATTGTACAACAAATATTGTGGTTCATTTTCTCCTGATACCCTTGACAAAATTTAAAAAAATTGTGTCGAAAGAAAAAGTTTGGGAAAAAAAGTTAAATGTTCATTTTTTCCTTCCACATTGCTTCAATTCTTGTGAAGTACCTAAAGGGTTAATAAACTTCTTGAATGTGGCTTTGAACACGTTGAGGGGTGCAGTTTTTAGAATGGTGTCACTTTTGGGTATTTTCTGTCATATTGACCCCTCAAATTCACTTCAAATGTGAGGTGGTCCCTAAAAAAAATGGTTTTGTAAATTTTGTTGGAAAAATGAGAAATCACTGGTCAACTTTTAACACTTATAACTTCCTAACAAAAAAAAATGTTGGTTCCAAAATTGTGCTGATGTAAAGTAGACATGTGGGAAATGTTATATATTAACTAATTTTTGTGACATATCTCTCTGATTTAATGGCATAAAAATTAAAAGTTTGAAAATTGCAAAATGTTCAAAATTTTTGCCATATTTCCGTTTTTTTCATAAATAAACGCAAGTTATATTGAAGAAATTTTACCACTATCATGAAGTACAATATGTCACGAGAAAACAAACTCAGAATCGCCAAGATCCGTAGAAGCGTTCCAGAGTTATAACCTCATAAAGAGACAGTGGTCAGAATTGTAAAAATTGGCCTGGTCTTTAACCTACAAAATGGCTTGGTCATTAAGGGGTTAAGAGAGGCCTGGGGTCAGAACCATAGTGCAGTGTGGATTTGCCCTCACTCCGTACCGGGGATCCCTTTAAGAGACCCTGGGGTCAGAACCACCCAGTCACTGGCAACCAATCACAGCTCAGCTTCTTTTAAACAGCTCTGGTGAAATGAAAGATGCTTGGTGATTGGTTGGTGATACACACACACATATTCAATTTATATATATATATATATATATATATATATATATATATATATATATATTTTGGTTCTGTATAATAATATTAATTGTGCTCTTATTTCAGCTGTATAAACTATTTTTAATAATTATACTGATTACAAAAATAAAATTTATTTAGTATTATTTCAGTCTTTTGTTGCAGTTTTTATTAGGAGGATTTTATGATACAAAATATGTGGCAATCCATGATTAGAATAAATCACACAAAAGCTTGTGCAGACGACTGTAAAAAACGAACGAGTGCGATCCTTTATTTGGACGTGGATACTTAGTGATCGACTTGGGTAATTTTTTATTCATTATTTATTCACTAACTACAATGCTATTATAACACATGGAATATGATAGGATTTTGACTTGATACATCCATCTGATATATTGCGGTTCACATCAATATTTTTTATTGTGCGCTACTTAGAAATAAAAAATTGGCACATGTATGCACTTGCACGTTTACTTACATGAACTTTCCTTACTTGTTTATAGTTATTTAGTGATTATCCGCATAATTTATGACTTATTTTTGCATTTACTAACTTTTTCATTGTGTTTATTAATATCATTATTAGATTTATTATTATTGTTATTATTTTTTATTATTATTTATATACCCAATCTCCGTATATCCATTTAATTGTGCTCACTACATCCCTGGAATTTTTTGTATAGTTATATGAAATTAACAATGTGCATCTTTTAAACTATTTAATATATACCGTATATACTCATGTATAAGCCGACCCGTGTATAAGCCGACCCCCTAATTTTGCCACAAAAACCTGGGAAAACTTATTGACTCGTGTATAAGCCTAGGGTGAAAAATGATTATGCCCCCATATGATGCTCCACAGATTATGCCCCCATATGCTCCAGATTATGCCCCCATATGCTCCAGATTATGCCCAATATGATCCACAGATTATGCCCCCATATGCTCCAGATTATGCCCCCATATGCTGCACAGATTATGCCCCTATATGCTCCAGATTATGCCCACATATGCTCCAGATTATGCCCAATATGCTTCAGAGATTATGCCCCCATATGCTCCAGATTATGCCCCCATATATTCCACAGATTATGCCCCCATATATTCCACAGATTATGCCCCCATATATTCCACAGATTATGCCCCCGTATGATCCACAGATTATGCCCCGTACGATCCACAGATTATGCCCCCATATGCTCCAGATTATGCCCCATATGCTCCAGATTATGCCCATATGTTCCACAGTTTATGCCCCCATATGCTCCATATTATGCCCCCATATGTTCCAGATTATGCCCCATATGCTGCTGCAAAAAAAATAAAAAAAATGACACTCACCTCTCTTCGCTGGGGGCCAGGTGCCAGGGTCCTGAGCAGGCGGGGACACCGGTGTGCTATGGGGGACAGGTGCCGGCGTCACCGCTCGCTCAGAACCCCGGCACCTGAGATATTTACCTGTCCTCTCTGCACCGCAGCGCTGCGTCCTCTTCCTGGTCCTCGGCGCTCACTAATGACGTCATCGCGCCCTCTGCTGATCATTCACAGCCAGAGGAGTCAGACGAGGACGCAGCACAGCGGTGGAGAGAAGACAGGTAAATATCGCTGTACTCACCCCTCCACCGCGCGTCCCTGCCGCCTCTCCTCTTCTCCCGGCGATCTCTGCAGCACTTCCTTCCTACAGCGGTCACATGGTACCGCTCATTAAAGTCATGAATATGTGCATATTCATGACTTTAATGAGCGGTGCCATGTGACCGCTGCAGGAAGGAGCCGGAGATCGTGGGAGAAGCAGGGGGGCTGCAGAGACCGCGGCGGCGGAGAGGTAAGTATAATCCGACACCCCCGCTCCCCCGCCGACCCCCGTATATGACCCGCGTATAAGCCGAGAGGGGGACTTTCAGCCCTAAAAAAATGGGCTGAAAATCTCGGCTTATACACGAGTATATACGGTACATTACTTTAATCTCCTATTTAAGTGTAGTGTTTCTTCTTGTAGATTGTATAGCTCTCCTTATATATACACTCATATTTTGGTTTTTTGGAAATCGGTAGTTATCTCATGTCTATGGGTCTGTGGAAAAAACATCGAAATTCACTTGGTCCCATTTTCATTGACTGACAGAATGGAGAAACTGGAGGCTTTTTTTAATTCTAAACAGCCAAGAAAAATCGGATCACACTGAACAAATTCTGTTCAGTGTGTGATTAGCACAATAGGCCTGATTTTGTTGGATGAGAGAAAATCGTTCTTAGCAGGGCTGCCACTAGGAATTTCGGGGCCCCATAGTGGCAAAATTTTCGGGGCCCCCTTGAGACACCCAGGCTCCACCCCTCAAACTGTCCACAGTCAAAAGATTTTTTTAAGCCACCACCACGACAAGGTAGACTCTTTTGGCTGGGCCCTTCTCTCCTCTAACCTATTAAACATTTGTTAAAATATCCAATACAATTTGGGTATATTTTTATTTATGTTTTAATTTTTAAAATGACTAATAATATCAAATACAGGGGACAAATAACGCCGCACCATGACCAGACGTCATATTACCACTACATAGTGACCAAATAATAGCACATACAAGGAACAAATACCATCACACCATGTCCAGACCACATATTACCACCATATGATGACCAATAATACCACATGCAAGGAACAAATACCACCACATGGTGACCAATAATACCACATACAAGGAACAAATACCACCACACCATGAGCAGACCACATATTACCACCACATGGTGACCAATAATACCACATACAAGGAACAAATACCACCTCACCATGACCAGACCACATATTACCACCACATAGTGACATAATAATGGCACATACAAGGAACAAATACCGCCACACCATATGGACGGACAACATATTACCACCACATAGTGACTGAATACTACAATACTGATCAGTAATAAAAAAAACACAATACTAATATCACCTTAAGTGCCATTATACACAGGAGATCATAGAATCATAGAATCTGTAACACTGGTATTCTGTACTTTGTTTTCCAGCGTTACTCTGCATGTTTTTTGCATTAACCCTTTTGCTCCTTTCCCCCTAACCAGCTGGGATACTGTTGTCTGTTACCTATATGGATGCTGCTCAGTTCCCGGCTCTGCTGTGTACCCGTACTTGCGTGAGTGGCTCCGCTGCTTTGCATGACCGCCCGCATGTGCGGTTCCTGACTTGCTGTGAAGGCCGTCCGTAGCTTGCAAAGTCCTCTGCAGTGGTGCATGACTTACTACGTGTTTGGCAGCAGCCATTGTTGGGTTCCCTCTGTGTTGTGCTGTCTGGCTCTGCATAGGGGGCGCGGCCCACACCTGTCCTGCTTTTATGTGGATTGGGTGTTTACTAGAATTACTGCTCCAGCCTATCGCTGTGAAGCAGCTCATATATAAAGTTCCCCAGCCCTAGTGGGCGTTGCCAGAGCTTCACATTGAATCCACACTGAATCCCTGAACCTAGCCGTATGTGGTTGTGTGTTCAGCTCCTGCTCTGAATTTAATCAGCTCTGGAGAGCTGATTCCCTGTTCCTGTTGTGTCTTGTTCCCTGATCCTGGATCAAACCCAGTACCTGAATGTCTGAATTATGTCTTGTGTTTCCGCCTATGCTGGGGGCTGATTACCCAGATCGCCGTTCCTGGAGGCTGTATATCCAGGCCTGTTCCTGCTGTGTCTAATTACCTGAACCCCTGATCCTGGATCGCATCCTGTACCTGAATGTCTGAACTGTGTCTTGTGTTTCCGCCTATGCTGGGGGCTGATTACCCAGATCGCCGTTCCTGGAGGCTGTATATCCAGGCCTGTTCCTGCTGTGTCTAATTACCTGAACCCCTGATCTTGGATCGCATCCTGTACCTGACTGTCTGAACTGTGTCCTCTGTGTTATGTTCCTGAAATCCTGCTGTGTCCAGAACCCTGTGCCAGTGACTGTGAATCCTTGCTATATAACCTGAGTTCATCTTGGAAGGAGGAGTCCGGTGTGTGCTGAGTTTCTGTTACTCTGTGCTCAGCCTCTGTGCAATCCCCGGCCAGCTCCCGTTGAGCCTGGCGGGGCTTGCACCAGACCGCTGGGGTTCCTTTTCAGGTCGCTGCCAGATGTCCGGATCCTATGCCTGATGACCATGGCCTGATGTCCGATGTCCGACGACCACTTCCAGATGTCCGGATCCTATCCTTCCTGCCTGATGTCCGGATCCTGCCGATCATTGCCAGATGTCCGGAGTCCGAGGCCTGTGTTCCAGTCCGTGTTCCTGTGATCCAATCCGTGTTCCTGACTCCCTGAGACCCAATCCGTGTTCCTGACTCCCTGAGATCCAATCCATGTTCCTGTCCGTGTTCCTGACTCCCTGAGATCCAATCCGTGTCCCTGTTGTTCCTGTGCAGTCTAACTCTGTTTCAGCCATCAGCTCCTGATTCCAGTTTCCTGCCTGTTACCTGTCGGCTTGCCTGTCTGCCATCCGACTGCAGCTCCATCTGGAAGTTCGGACATCATCTGCAGAGATCCCCGGCTCTTGCCTGCTCACCTGGGAGCGATCATCTGCCATCCGACTGCAGCTCCATCCGGAAGTTCGGACATCATCTGCAGAGATCCCCGGCTCTTGCCTGCTCACCTGGAGCGATCATCTGCCATCCGATTGCAGCCTACCTGGAGGCTCCACCATATCAGGTCGTATATACCTGCCTGTCTAGAGACTGCCTGGTCACTAGCCGTGACAACCTGCCTGTCCCAGAGACTGCCTAGTCACTTGCCGTGACAACCTGCCTGTCCCAGAGACTGCCTGGTCACTTGCCGTGACAACCTGCCTGTCCCAGAGACTGCCTTGGTCACTTGCCGTGACAACCTGCCTGCCCTGGTCACTAGCCGTGACAACCTGCCTGTCCCAGAGACTGCCTGGTCACTTGCCGTGACAACCTGCCTGCCTGGTCACTTGCCGTGACAACCTGCCTGCCCAGAGACTGCCTGGTCACTTGCCATGACAACCCGCCTGCCCGGAGACTGCCTGGTCACTAGCCGTGACAACCTGCCTGTCCCAGAGACTGCCTGGTCACTTGCCGTGACAACCTGCCTGTCCCAGAGACTGCCCTGGTCACTTGCCGTGACAACCTGCCTGCCCTGGTCACTAGCCGTGACAACCTGCCTGTCCCAGAGACTGCCTGGTCACTTGCCGTGACAACCTGCCTGTCCCAGAGACTGCCCTGGTCACTAGCCGTGACAACCTGCCTGTCCCAGAGACTGCCTTGGTCACTTGCCGTGACAACCTGCCTGTCCTGCCGGTTCCTCCTTGGTCTACCCTGTGATGACGTCTGTCCTGGGTCGGTGTCTGATGTTCTCCTGCTGAGCCTGTGCTACGCCTGAGGCCTGAGAGAGAGGCCGTCCTAGTATGCCCGTGCCAGATGACCCTGGACTTCATCAACCCGTGATGACCCCGCCAGCACTCGTCTGTGATCCTGAGTTGTGTACCCTTCTCTGATGTGCGGAATCGGGAGCCCGGTCTTATGTTCTGTTTATGTACTTTGTTTCTTTAAGTAAACTTTATGTTTCTTCTTACCTGAAGTTGTGCGGTGTTGTCTAGTCCTGCAGGTCGCCACCTTGCCCACATGCTCAGCTGCCACGGATCCCGGTCGCTGCCCTTCCCTAGTCCGGGCAGGCCCGGGTCTCCCTCCGTGGTCCAGTGGGTCCACATTCTCTTACCATCTGGGACCCATGCCTCACGTCGTCGTGGACTGGCGGCGTGGGAGCATTGGCTAGCTAGGCAAGCTATGCCATGTCCCGGCGCCCCACAGCCGTGGGAAGCGCCACAGAATCATAGAATGGTAGAGTTGGAAGGGACCTCCTGGGTCATCTGGTCCAACCCCCTGCTCAAAGCAGGATTCTCTAAATCACCCCAGACAGATGTCTATCCAGCCTCTGTTTGAAGACTTCCATTGAAGGAGAACTCACCACCTCTTGTGGCAGCCTGTTCCACTCATTGATCACCCTAACTGTCAAAAAGTTTTTTCTAATATCTAATCTGTGTCTCCTCCCATTCAGTTTCATCCCATTGCTTCTAGTCTTTCCTTGCGCAAATGAGAATAAAGATGATCCTTCTACAATGTGACAGCCCTTGAGATATTTGTAGACAGCTATTAAGTCTCCTCTCAGTCTTCTTTTTTGCAAGCTAAACATTCCCAAATCCTGCAACCGTTCCTCATAGGACATGGTTTGCAGACCGGTCACCATTCTGGTGGCTCTTCTCTGAACTTGCTCCAGTTTGTTGATGTCTTTTTTAAAATGTGGTGCCCAAAACTGGACACAGTATTCCAGATGAGGTCTGACCAAAGAGGAGTAGAGGGCAATAATGACCTCACGTGATCTAGACTGTATGCTTCTGTTGATACATCCTAGAATTGCATTTGCCTTTTTTGCTGCTGCATCACACTGTTGACTCATGTTAAGTCTGTGATCAATTAGTATACCCAAGTCTTTTTCACATGTGCTGTTACTTAGCCCTATTCCTCCCATTTTGTATATGCTTTTTCATTTTTATTGCCCAGATGTAGTACTTTGCATTTTTCCCTGTTAAAATCCATTCTGTTAGTTGCTGCCCACTGCTCCAGTTTATGTATATCTTTTTGAATCCTCTCTCTCTCTTCTCTAGTATTAGCTACCCCTCCTAGCTTTGTGTCATCAGCAAATTTGATCAGTTTACCCTCAATTCCTTCATCTAAATCATTGATAAAGATGTTGAACAATACAGGGCCCAAAACAGAGCCTTGTGGTACCCCACTTGAGACATTCTTCCAACTGGATGTGCAGCCATTTACAACCACTCTTTGGGTCCGATCACTAAGCCAGTTATGAATCCACCTAACAGTTGCCTTGCCCATTCCATACTTAGTCATTTTTTCAATAAGGATTGTGTGAGATACTTTGTCAAATGCTTTGCTGAAGTCAAGATATACTATATCTACAGCATTTACCTGATCCACCCAGTCAGTGATTCTGTCATAGAAGGAAATTAAGTTAGTCTGACATGACTTATTAGTTAGAAACCCATGCTGACTCTGTTTAATCACTTCATTCTTATCCAGGTACTTGCATACATGTTCTTTAATAATTTGTTCAAAGATCTTTCCTGGTATAGAAGTCAGACTCACCGGCCTGTAGTTCCCTGGGTCCACCTTCTTCCCCTTTTTGAAGACAGGAACAACATTTGCTCTTCTCCAGTCTTCTGGGACTTCTCCTGTTCTCCAAGAATTTTCAAAGATTATGGACAGTGGTTCAAGAATTTCTTCTGCTATCTCCTTCAGTACCCTGGGGTGTAATTCATCTGGACCTGGAGACTTGAATTCATTTAGGTTAGCTAAATGTTTCCTCACTGTCTTTCTGTTTATAGATATCCTGGATTCTTCTATTCCTTTAATAGGACAGTGAAGATCAGTTGATGTTACATTTCCTTTCTGAGAGAAAACAGATGCAAAATAGGAATTTAAAAGTTCAGCCTTCTCAACATCCTGACTTACCATTTCATCATTTTCATCCTGTAAAAATCCTATAGCATCTTTGACTTTTCTTTTACTTTTGACGTATCCCCAAAATCCTTTTTTGTTGCTTTTGACGTCACTTGCAAGCCTTAATTCATTGTCAGCTTTAGATAATCTGATTTGTGCCCTGCAGGTTCTGCAGACGGCATTATATTCTTCTTTAGATATGCCTCCTCTTTCCATTTGATAAACATTTCTTTCTTCCTTTTTAGCATGTGTTTAAGTTCTATGGTTATCCATCCTGGTTTCCTTAAATGCTTCCCATTCTTCCCTCTTTTCGGAATTGTTAACGATTGTGCTTCGAGAATCTCATTTTTCAAGATTTTCCATCCTTCCTGGACATTTTTGTCCTTAAGGATATCCAGCCATTGGATCCCTCCAATTCTCTTTCTGAGTTCCTTAAAATCTGCCTTTCTGAAATCTAACCTTGACGTCTGAGTCTTCACAGGTCTTCCTCCTCTTGTTATCCAAAATTCTAAAATAGCATGGTCACTACCTCCTAGGGTCCCAGCCACTCTTACCTCCTCCACCATTTCCTCCCTGTTTATGAGGATTAGATCCAAGGTAGCAGATCCCCTTGTTTTCTCCATTACCTTTTGGAAGATAAAGTTGTCAGCAAGAGAGGATAAGAATTTCCTGGACCTGTTAGTTTTGCCTGAGAGAGATTCCCAACAAATGTCTGGATAGTTGAAATCTCCCATGACCACTATGTCATATTTTTTGGAGAACTTGGCCATTTGATGCATAAAGAGTTCATCCATATCTTCAGCTTGCACAGGCGGCCTGTAGTAAATGCCTACAATGGTGTCCTTTCCATTGTTCTGTCCTTGTATTCTTACCCAAACAGTTTCCACAGAACTCCCAGTCTCTGAAGCTTCAATCTCTGTGCAGATATATGCTTTTCTAACATACAATGCAACACCTCCTCCTCGTTTATCAAGTCTGTTTCTTGCAAATAAGTTGTAACCTTCTAGCCTTGTATTCCAATCATGTGTATCGTCCCACCAAGTCTCAGTGATTCCAATGACATCATATTTCTTCTCCTGCGTTAGTAGCTCCAGTTCTCCTTGTTTGTTGCCCATGCTTTGTGCATTCGTATAGAAACACTTTAGTTTGTGATTGGTTTCTCTTTCTTCAATATTTTTATTATGTAGATTTTTTTGTCTTTGTTCTTCCCCTTCACTTCTAATAGCAGAGTTCTCAATAGCATTTGTCAGGTGTATGGCTTTTGCTGGCGTTTTGCTTCCCTTCCCACATTGTTCTAGTTTAAAGCTCTCCTGATGAGTGTAGCAAGGCGACTTCCAAATACATGTTTTCCAGTCTTCGTAAGGTGCACCCCATCTCTAGCAAGTAGTCCATCGTACAGGTAATTCACTCCGTGATCCAGAAATCCAAATCCTTGCTGACGGCACCATCGACGTAGCCAGTTGTTCACCTGCAGAATCTTATTCCACCTCCTTGTTCCATGGCCATCCACTGGAAGGATGGAGGAGAAGACCACCTGCGCTCCCAGTTCTTTCACTTTCTTGCCTAAGTTTTCAAAGTCACTGCAGATGGTTTCCAGGTCACTTCTTGTGGTGTCATTTGTCCCCACATGTATTAGCAGGAATGGGTAGTCATCTTTAGGTCTGAAGAGTCCTGATATCCTGTCAGACACATCTTTAATTTTTGCACCTGGAAGACAGCACATTTCTCTTGAGGTTATATCTGGTCTGCAGATAGCAGCCTCTGTTCCTCTCAACAGGGAATCCCCCATGACAACAACTCTCCGTTTCTTCTTCACAACATTTTTCTTTCTCCATTCAGGAGGACTCTGAGGGCGTACAAGGTTACTCTTTGTGGGCAAAGTCTTATCCTGATGTATTTCTTCATCGTTCTCCTGTGTAAGAGCCTGGTACTGGTTTCGGAGCAGAATTGGTGCTGACTGCCTCCTGATCCATCTACAGGTAAATTTACTCCGTGATCCAGAAATCCAAATCCTTTTTGACGGCCCATTTGACTTTCCATTGTTCACCGCGAAACTTTTTCCACCTCC